>QOVD01000524.1:0-17510 GCA_003521225.1 Tuber microsphaerosporum | reverse complement strand
ACCCTACCTATGAAAACCTACCGTAGTGTCGTTAAAGTGAACCCGGGAACTGGGAAAAGTTTCAGTCCGGGGGGTTCGAAAAACAGGGAAGTTATGATACATACAACACCGGTAAGCCGTCTTCGAATCGAATCGAATAGGTACTCGAGTACGGTAGTTCGCAGTGGGGAAGGGGAGAGTATCAGGAGAGCCCGAGTGATTTCGATCAGATAAGGATCAGTAAAGTTAGAATGTTATAATATTATGATATGAATGAGTTAACAAATGCATTGTGGTATTATACATATCGTACCGGGCAACTTGAAGTCCCAACATTTGTAGACGAATCTATTTCGCTTATATAATACTCTACAGCACATACAAAAAGAGGGATTATCTTCACAAATACCGATCTTATCAGAAACTGGAGAATAATAATAATAATAACAGAACTAGAGAGGAGGTATTTCCTAAGGACTTCTATCAAGCAACCCAAATCTCCCCAAGTATGCGATTGTATAATCCGAGATTTTCAAAAAAAAAAAAAATCATTGTCGTTGTTGCTGGTTTTGCTTGATTTTTATTTATTTTTAAAAGTGCCAGTATATGATACCATACCGCATACCGTCAGGTGCTATGATTGTACAGTACGTTCAAATAAGATTTTTTAATCCTAGTTTTTTGTCTCGAAATCGCAATAAGACGCCATAGGCTAACTCTTTATAATCAGGACTAAGCCTTTTTAGGGATCTTGTTTCTGACGCAATCGGAGGTTTCGTCTCAGCCACTTCTTGTTTCAACGTGAAAAAGTGGTCTGCCAGCTCTTGGTATGATATGATAGTTTACCTCCGTATGCGGTAATGCATAATATTATAGTACCGATATCGATTTCCTGGAGCACACTGTAGGGTTACGGTAGAGGTGATGGGAGAATACCGGGAGCGCGGGCCTCTACTCCATTGTGCGCTTTATCTCTGGACATCTGGCTATGTGCTCCGAGAGACATCGGTTGTAAAATAAGTTACCGTATTGTACTCCTTTCAGCTTCTCCTGAAGGGTTTTACTACGCGCGGTAAGTAGGGTAGTTGAAAAAAAGGACTCGCGGAAGGAATTAGGACGATAAGAATCGGATCGTTGGTCGGTCGGTCTAACTTAACATACGGTAATATAATAGGAAGGTTTGGGATTTAATCCTCAGGCCGTTTAACTTGCCGTTATCTCTGATGATAACTCTGCTGAACTTCTACCCCGCATGGCAGTAATAAAAAACCAAATCAAGGAAGAAAAGAAAAAAGAAAATTCCCCCCCACAACCACCTACCATTATCCTGGTCGAATACCGGTATCCTGCCACTTCCCTCCGGCGACGTACAGTCCCGGTAATGTGCAGGGTGGAAACAGAATCTTGCTAATGCTTGAATGGGATTCTCCTTTTTTCGGGTTTGATTGGGTCTAGGTGGGGTTGGATGGGATGGGATCGGAGTACCGGTACTTCGTGCTCGGGTATGAGCGCGGGTGATTCGACACTCAGGGATCGGGAGAGCATCAAAGCTTCTTGCTTATTCGAGTAATTCCCATAACAAAGTTCGTTCCTCTTATCTTCTTATGAAAGGAGGGAGGGGGTTAGTGTCCGATCACCCACGCCCCAATGCCCGGGTATCTGGAGTGGATAAGATATAGTTCTTGGATAAAAGTCACCGCTGGTAGGCCCAGGTACCAGCTGATAAAGGTTCGGTCCGAGAGTTACCTTACTGTACCGTACGGTAGTTAGTTGATATGGTATCATGCGTAGGAGAGGATGACGTGACAAACGGATTGTGGTAGAAAAGAGCAGGAATGGTTTTGTTTTTTGTTTTCGTTTTGTTGCTCTACCGGTGGATGGAGAGGAGAGAGAGGGAGAACTTTTTGCATGATATCAGGCTGTCTGTGAATCAGGATCGTGCAGCAGATATTTGTGGATTTTTTTTTTGCTTTTAATTATAACTCCCTTGTTTAACTTTGCTTTTTTCTCGGGAAGTCCTCATCAATTTTTGGCTAGCAACGGAGTGTGATTGAAGTTTAAGCTCGGTGGTGGCTTTCCTGTTGTTCCTTGTGATACCGGTAAGTCAAATTAGACTACCGATACTATGGGTTTGCAGGTAAATGTACGGTGGTTTTGAATTGTGGGTGAGATGAGGTGGCTCGTACTGTATTATAAGCAAGTGACCGATGAAATGCTTACTGTAGATTTACATGGCGTAAGGCAGGTAGCGCCGTACCTATCGTACTTGGCTCTGAGAAAAAAGGGCGGAGGAATAAATTGCACCTTGTTGCAAGTGAATTCGATCTTCTCGCTGTGTGTACTGTATAGCACAGTACTGTTGAGCGGGTCCCGACATGGTACGAGTGCTAGGATTATAGAGGTGCAAGCACGTATCGTACCCCTCAGAAAGTTAGTTTAGGTTAATCTGCAAAATAACCCCGCCTTGCAGGAAAACGTCTCCCCACTACCCGTGCACACACATGCACCGGTAGCCTTCCTTTCCTTTCCTTGCCTTGCCTTCCCTTGTGCTCCCTTCCCTTCCCTTGATCCGTGCTCGCGTAATGTAGAGAATTAGAGCGTGGTGTTTTCTTTGTCCCCCCTCTTCACTCTAAAGACTCTTAAAATCCACCATCTCTGCCCACCCTGTGGTCTCCAGGTTTGGGGGGTAGAAGCTCCTGAGAAGTGTTAGTGTTTTCCTGGCAAGGATCGGCCCACTGGAGGTGTTGGACCTCATTGACTGGTATTCACAATTCTGTTAATCCATTGGACTGGGCCCATCGGGCTGACGGGCTGGTAATTGATAGTGGGTTTCAAGAACTTGTACTGTATATTTCGATGATGGTAGGGAGACTGATCTTTCGTGACAGTCCCCGAGCTGCTCTGTGCTGAAGGCGTATGTGGTTCAACCCTTCCTTGGGGGTTGTGGGGAGGATCGAAGAGATACCGATTTATCGCAGGAGTAAACGTCATAATATTATGGTATGGTATAGAAGGATTGAAGAACAGAGAAAACATTGCTCCTGGGTTGTCAAGCCTCATGCACTCGAGCACCGGTACTTGCACAATGAAACCATCCCTTTTCTGGCCTTTCCCCTCTCCCTCCCCATAGGCCTAGTCCTAGGTCCCTTCCCTCAAGAGTGTTGCGCACTGTACTGTGCAGTGTTCACCCCTGAAGTACGGTCGTTTTTTTACCTGGAGGGGTTGGAAAGAAGGAAAGAAAAAACAAAAGAAGATGGAGTGCAGTAAGAGTGCAGCACGAGGCTTCGTGCAGGGCAGACGGGCAAAGCTAGGCAAGGGCGCCATACGTTTGCAATTAAGGCCGGACCGGTCGACTCGAAGCCCAGTTGTTAGAGATGGGATGAAAAGAAAAGAAAAGAAGAAATTGCACTTGATTGCCTGGATTCCCTGCACTGTTATTTTGATCAAGTATGGGTTGTATTATCATAATACTTTTTCGCTCCCTCCTTTCCCCCCTAAAAAAAAGATCTTAAGAATTGGACTAGACTGGACTGGGCCGGGTTGGGTTGGCAAGCTGTTGTGAACGGAGGAACGAAAGAACGAACGGGCCCCCCAGCTGCGCTGAGCCCCAGAGCACGAGGCACAATAACCCTAAGAAACCCGGCAAGCACCGGGAGCCAATGATAACTAACGCAGGCAAAAGAAAGCGAGATCGATGCTCGAATAGACAGCCAGGCAAGAAAAGATTGCCCAAAGCTACATTATGATACCTCACCTAAACTTATGTCAATCACTCACCAAAAGTTCTCTTTTAGCCACAAGTTAGTGATCTTTCATACCTGATAGGTCAAAAAAAGAAGGGAATGCAGGGTACTCTTTTTTATTCTGGATCAAAAAAAGGCTAAGTTGTTTGAACACGGCGGCTGCTTGCTTGACATGATTGCTGAGCGATGGCCGTCGCATTGCGAATCTGCTCTTGCCCGATTGTATTTATTTTTTTTCGTTCGTTCGCTGCTGTATTCAACTGTCCTCCGTGCGACATGTTTGCACTCTGATTTGCCCGGTGCCGGGGACCGCCCAGAGTTATAGCCGGCCCCATGCGAATTTGGGTGCGGTCAAACAAGGGATGCCATGCTCAGCGGGTTTCTTGGTGAGATTTCCTGACAAGGGAGGCCATAGGGCAAAGGTGTGCACTTCAAAGACGCATGGTACGTGTGTGGGGTGGGTGAGCTGTGGGTGAAAGGAGGGAAGGTGGAATGGGTGGTCTGGACTGATGGTACTGAGTGACACTTTTCTCCACGGTCGACTGAGGCTGTTCTGGAGCTTTTGGCGGAGTAGAGTTAACGCTC
This sequence comes from Tuber microsphaerosporum, assembly GCA_003521225.1. Classification (NCBI taxonomy): domain Eukaryota; kingdom Fungi; phylum Ascomycota; class Pezizomycetes; order Pezizales; family Tuberaceae; genus Tuber; species Tuber microsphaerosporum. Next base: position 13,203 of record QOVD01000524.1, on the reverse strand, counting down.
GGACATCCTCTTTTCCACTCACTCGTTCTTATTGCCCTCCCTTCCCTTCTATTTTTTTCTTTTTCTTTTTGATCCTCTTTCCTCGTCCTCATATCGGTATGATATATAGATCTAAATCATCTCCTGGTCGAAACCGCCCCCCTTTCGCTCTTCTCTCCTTGTGGAATTTCTATCTATCATACTCCTCCTACACACCTTACTTTGGACACTCCCCTTCAGCTCCAGAGTATTTAATTATCCCCCCCTCCACACTTCTTCAGAGCAAGCACGCACGCACAATCAAATTGACACCGTCCTCCTCAAAACAAGTTCTCTAAATCAATTGCAGCAACAAAGCAAGCAAAAAAAAACGTGTCGGCTCACCAAGCCTCAAGAAATCATACATATCCCATTCATCCAATCCAACCACCACTAGCTCCCCTCCACATTCACCGACTCCACCTCCACTCCAACTTCCGACATAAATACCGTAAAGCGGGGAAAAAAATAATTCATCTAGGATAAAGAGGGATCCTTCTTTTTTTCCCTTCTCCAATTCCTCCCTCCTCTATCCAAACCTTCCTCGTCAATTCCATCCTACAAACATACAATGAGTGGCTCAGGATCATATTACTGCTCAAACTACTACGTTAGTACCCAAACCCCCTTCCTCTTCGCTTTTTATCTCCCCCCGAACCAAGACGGAAGATAAAGTAAATAAATGAATTATTGCAATACTGACCAATAAATTCCCAGGGCTACCACCAATGCAAGAACCAAGTCCGCAGCTGGGGCGAAAAGTGCCATCAATGCAAGGTATGACTCTCATTCTCACTGTTACTCTCAATCTCACTTAATATCGAACCTTACCTTACCCGTCAACCCATCCCTCTCTCTCTTTATCTGTTCCATTTGTCAGTCGTTCAAAGGCTGATAACAACCATCATGCAGTCTATGGGACGAACCACTGCAGCTCCCGCTGATCCTGCAATTGCTTACTCGAATCCATTTACCGACTCTCCCGCGGCGAAACCCGAGTTGCTTGTTGCGCCGTGCCCGAGCGCAAGAAATCCCACACGACGGGGCAGCGGTTAGACACGCACTCTGCATCCTCGGTTGCTTCTTTGGCTTTTTCTCCTTCCTTTTGAGTTACCGGTAACCGTTTGCTTCTATTATTTCCCGCTTTTTTTCCCTTTTCCCTTGCCCGATTTTATCTTTCCGTGTAGGGAGCTTTCCAGTGCTGTTGCCGTGGTGCAGATGGTGGTGGGATTGTACTTCCCTGCTCTGATTTCCGGAGAAAGGCTTGAGCATAATATGGGGGTTTTATTGCTTCACAACGCTCGAACACTTTTCCCTCTTACCATCTGGTTTGGGCCCGGGGGGTAGGTGCGGCTGATATTACTGATCGCTCTATCAGTTTTTTCTTGTTGGTATCATAGCTTCACTGTCTTTTGCTTTTGCTTTTCATCTTTCTTTTCGGGTTTGATTAAACCTGTTGCAGCATTTTAATTCGTCACGAAAGGCGCCAGGAGGGAAGTTCTTTTTTTGCGTATTTTTATTCATACTTGTCACTTTTCCTCTTGGCTATGGGATTTTTTTTTGATTTTTTGGCTTGGTTTTTGGGGAACGCTTTTATCTATAGAATGCGGGAGGTTGTTTGGGCAAGAGGGAAAGCAGGGATGCAGCGGGGGGTCATGGTGGGGCTTTGTTTTGATTCTTGTTTTTTGTGTCTTAAGTTATCGAATCGTTCGTGAGAGAAGTACTTGCATATTGTCATCATCCTTGGCATCATCGTCATTGTTGCTATCCTATCGTGCATCGGCATGCGGAGGAGATAAAGAAACCAAACAACAGGGTGAAAAGTACGATAGGGAGATTCGTGGAATCGTACTTGGTATATGATTATCGTCAGGGGTGTATTATTAGGCATTAAGCGGGAAGAAAAAGAAATCAAAAAGTAGTCAGGGATCAATGGGAAAAATAAGGGTTACACCTCATTGCCCTGAGATTTTCTGAGTCATTGTCAGGAAGTTGCTTCCATACCAGTCCAATCGCAAAACAACCTCCTCTCTCACGTGTATTATACTGGTCTGCTACGGTGTCTTAGCCCACCAAAACAACCCACACTACAGTCATTGCCCCGCCTCTCCCCGACCAAACTGACCCAAACCTAGACATATCATTTGCAGTGTATCTCGACACCACCTCCGCCTATCATAGCATCACTCGCACGCCCTACTTCCTAGCCCTCCACCCCCCCTCTACACACACGGTAGTTCATCCATCTGCTAACACCGCTTTCCGCTAGACCCTCCCAAAGCAAACACGAACTCCTTCCGCTCCATCCTACCCTACCACGAATCGCTCATTACCTTCTTTCCCTTCGGAAATGAGGGAAGGATGAAGGGGGGGATAAGCAGTATCACGACCCCGTTCACAGCGGCCTTTAGCTTCAGCCTACCGTTCTTCCATCCCTTCCCCCGCCTTGTGCTACCTTGCCCTATCCTACAGCACGAACAGGGGATACCATGGGTCGTATCCTCCAGCACACTAACGCCCCATCCCCTGTAGGATTCTCCCCGGCGAGGGGCATTAAGAGGCTGGAGCGTTTGTGTGGTTTCGGAATTATGCCCGACATTGGGTTATGAGTAGGTTGGGAAGGGAAGGGGCAGGGGAAGTGTGAAGGGTAAGGGGTCGCCATCCCCAGAACGGCCCCGGTTGAGATGACTTCTAGAAGATGGGGGAAGGGATATCACTGGGAGCTTTCTCTTTGGCCGGGCTGGCTGTAGTGTTGGGGTGAGAATCGGAGGGGGAGGAGGGGTTTCCAGCTGAAGAGGATTACCAAGGGTGCGAAATTAAACTTCTCCTTGCTATTATATCCCTAGTTTGGTTCTTTCCCCTTCCTCCCCCGCTCAGGTTGCCTGGTGGAGGCTGCGATTGGTCTTGATCGTCGTGTGTGCCCAGCGCAATACCGCCACAGGCAGGGTGGGTATTGGTATTTATATTGGGAAGGCAAATTTCTATACCTACTGCTCCCGTGACCTCGGGCAGATCCGTTCATCCAGGTACGGTGGTCTGCCCGTCATTGCCTAACGTTTGAAAAACGGACTGCTATTGCACCACCAAAATTCTGAGGCTCTGGCTGACTTTTAGTCTGTGTGCAGTCTGTTTTACAAACATCGGGCAATTACGAATAATGGTAGGCTGGGTGATGTTCAGTTTTGTCTTGCCGTGTCTTGCCTGTCTCGTGAGCTGGATGGCTAGATTACCGGTACTGCAATGCAATGCAATTGCACCGCTACTCACAGTCAACGATGCTGGCGGCGGCGGTGATGGTGAGCGAAAAGTCGCTTATTTTATTGGCTATGTTTAAAACGTGCCCGGGATCATCAGAAATGACTCGTTGCGATTCGCAATGTTTTTAAGTGGGAAGAGCAGGCTAGCCGGGTTTTTGAGACTAGCAAGGAAGAAAGGTTTGGTTGGGCGAATGGCCTTTGCGCACCTTCAGTCGCTTAGAATCCTTGCATAGGCCCAGCATGGGACCGCAGAAAGCAGTGAGATAGCACAAGTAGCAAGGAGCTTACGATAGGTGTTGGATCCTTGATTTGGTTCACTGGATTTTTGGATTCCTATTCTTCTACTATTCGAGGGTCACATTACTACAGTACGAAGTTCCCCGTGTTCATAGGATTTACTTTTCTTCCCTTCGTTCCTTTTTTTCCCTTTCCTTTTTTTCCGTCTTCAACCCCCCGCTTCTCAAGTGGACTGATTGACAACAATTCATATTGCTTTTCCTACTGATATCACCCGCAGAACTGCCGCCATGTAACATCAACAGGAAAGCATGCATTTTTTTATTTTTATTTTTTTCCCAGCGAACCAACCGCATAGGTTTGTATCCAAGTACAGTACAGTGTACGAGTACAACTGTGTAAGTACCAGGGGAGATGTTTTCGTACAGGACAAGGGTAGTTAATCAGCAAAATGATCCCTGCGTTGTACGAAAGCGTCTCCCCTGGTACCTGTGCGGTGGCTGCCTTACCGGTATGATACACGTATCTGTGGAGTATCGTACCGGTATACCATAAGAACGAGAAGAATTGGGCCTCATGCTAAGACGTCCAGAATTTCCCTCTTTGGATAAATGGGGGGTCGCCCCGAAAACAAACTAGCTTTCAGCCCTCTGCTAAGACAAATAAAAAGGAAAATATGGCGGACCTTACTAGGAGATGCAACTCCGACGTCCCAACTGAGGTTCGATTGTGATATTCTAGTTCTTTGTGGTATCGTAACAACACTAATCGGCCCGCGTCGTGCTTGATGCGCTAAGGGAATCAGCGTACCGAGTTGCCCCCAATTCATCCGGCGCCACAACACGGCACGACAGCAAAGTTAGAACGGCGAACAGGAAGAGTGAAAACTCCGTGATATACGGATACTCGTGTATGGCGCTTGCACTGTACTAGTACAGTACGCAGTAACCCGCTACAAAACATTTCCATCCGATTTCGCTGCCGCTATCGCTAACCACATTTTTCAAGATAAACCCTATAACGTACTTTACGGGGATGCGGCTCTTCGCCGGGATGTGGCTCATCATGACAACCACAGGAACATTAAATGTATATTTGATTATCTACATACATTGTACTGATATCAAATTGAAAATTTGTTGGATAGTACTTTTGAATATGGAGAATCAGAATCTAGGGTTTTCATTAAATGATAAAAAACTATTCTTCTTGTATATTGACATTATTCTGAACTGGTTCAAATAGCAATTTTTTCTACAATATTAGTAAACAAAATTGAAACCAACAGCAAATAATATAGTTTAAGTAGATGATATTATCTCATAGGGGTTGTATTTGATGTGAGAAGTGTTTTGGTATTGGTTTATAGCTATATTGGAAGATGTTATAACTGTAAAAATGAGAATAGTGAAAGATATATCTTACAAACCAGATAAGATAATAGCTGCTGATGGAATCTAAATAATATTCCAATACTTTGTGATATACTTCAATTAAGTAATCTGAGATACTATATAAACTTTCAAGACAGGTAGTTATGCCTTGCAAATGTTATTCCATAGTTATTGAACAGTAATTTAGAAAGAAATACTACCTTTCAGCTTTAACCCTATGGGCTACACATGCAGGATAAGGGTAAAAGCTGAGTTATATAGTCTACTAATGTCATTAATGCTATCCAATAAGTTTTAGTTAGTTTGGCTATTGTGAAATGGAGATTTCACACCTAAACTCCCAGAACAGCTAATATCTAGCAACCAATTCAGTGTCTTTACAGTTAAGTTGTGAAATCTCCAGATCCCAATACTCAAACTAATTAAAACTTATTCAATTGCTTTAACTATATTTGTAGAGCATATAACTCAGCTTTTAGTCTCATCCTACTTGTGTAGCTTATAGGGTAGAGGCTGGAGGGTAGTATTTCTCTCTAAATTACTTTTCAATAACTATGTAATAAAATTTGCAAGGCTTACCCACCTGCCTTGAAAGTTTACATAGCATCTTAGATGACTTAATTCAAGTATATCACAAAGTATTGGAATATTATTTAAACCCAATCAGCAGATATTATCTCATCCATTGTATATAATATATTTTTTACTACTCTCATTTTTATAGTCACAACATCTTCCAACATAGCAACAAACCAATACCAAAACACTTCACACATCAAATACAATCCCTATGAGATCTAATTATGTACTTAAATTTCAATATTTGCTGTTGGTTTCTATTTTCTTGGCTTCTATTGTAGAAAAAATGCTATTTGAACCAGTTCAGAATAATGTCAATATACAAGAAGAATAGTTTTTTATCATTTAATGAAAACCCTAGATTCTGATTCTCCATATTCAAAAGCACTATCCAATAAATTTTCAATATGATATCAGTACAATGTATGTAGATAATCAAATATACATTTAATGTTCCTGTGGTTGTCATGGTGAGCCACATCCCGGCGAAGAGCCGCACCCCCGTAAATTACGTTACTGTATTGGACTACAGTACTAGTGCTATACTAGGATAAAACGCTTCGTCCGGTGCCCTTTCTACACCAAAAGTATCTACCGGTACTTTCGCCACCCTCTCTCATAGCATAATGTCTATGAGAATCTGCAAAAATTTGGCCATGCATTAGTAAGCCTGTAGATAACATGGGGAATATTACAGAATTCTTAAATATTACAAGGGTGTGGAGAAAAGGTGATTTAAGTATCAGGCATTGGTTGCCACGTATTTTTTTGTATGGAGCCCAATACAAAAATTTAGGTCACTTTGGCACTGGCTGACACAATTGTAGCCCTCAGCGCGGCACCCTCAACGAGGCTTGGCAAATATTGGCCACCGATCCTGCGCTTGTTTTAATGCCAAGCCTCGTTGAGGATGCTGCCTCACTGGGGGCTCCCTCGGCCTAAACAATAGAGACAACTTCAATCCCTTGCACTTCTACCTCTAGAAGTTTGAATGGATTGTCATTCTCTAGCTGGTGGAAAGATTTGAAGGGTTTTCATGCAAGCAGCGCTAGGAATTGTCGGTTTGAAAATGTCCATTTCTTGGTGTAAAACCCTGGTTGGACGAAACGCTTTGCCTCGGCATTTTATAAAGCCATTTGCATCACTAACCACTTTCTATCCATGAGAAAAAGAAAGCAGAGCGAAGCGCTTGCCCCGGGCGAGTACCCGAAAAAACAGGGATTCGCAGAATATGGCAAACAATGCGCGCGTATCGCAAACTTACAACTCGCTTTTTTCGGACAACTTCTTGCCCGGGAACAAGTAAGGCTCTCTTCTCTCAAGTCTAGACCTAATTATATAATCCAACCTTCGCTTCGCTTGCCCGACCGACCCCGACCCCGACCCTGGCCTCCCCTCAGGGCCCCCGGCGATGATTCCAAATCGACCCAATGGGGAAATATTCGGCTTTCTTGGCACTACATTGCAGGATTTGTCATGCCTCGGCGTGGGTGAGTAAGTTTCTTGCTCGGCGGTTTGCCTGGCAAATGTCAGCATAGAGGTGGGGGTTAGTGCTACGCTACCTCGCGGTCGATACTATGCTTTGGGGGACATTCCAAATTCTCAGTTGCTCCGCACACCGATTATTTGCAGCGTGCTCGTGTGGTTGGCATACGCGTGGATGGATGGATTGGGTTCTCTTGGTGTGTGCGGATGCGTGTGGATTTTGGTGTGGTGTGATTGATTCGGCGGTTTACGTAGGTGGAGGAGAAAGGGAGGGGAAGGGAGGGGAGGAGGAGGTGTATATATAAAACGGAGAGGAAGGGAGGGAGAGAGGCAGGGCGGATTTTTATTATTTATTTATTTGTTCATTTATCTATTTAGCCTTGAGGCTCAAGTCTAACTACCTTATTCTACCAACTTAGCTTACCGAACTGCTCTCTGTATCACTCGCACAATCCGGTTGCCACGCTACTTGGTCGAAGTTCGATTTACTGGGTTACGTCATTTACGATAGAGATCTCCTCACGCAACGATTCCCCCAAGATAATTCATCACTCTCCAACTCTTCTCCAACTCCATCTTCAACAAACTTTTTTCCCCAATGGCGAAAGCATTCCCAGAATCGTCAATGGTTGTCCGCGCCATCTCTCCTAACATCACCACTCTGTCCGTCCCCTTCCTTCGCTTCAACAAAGTGAAGTTTGGCGGTAGGGCTACCATAGGTACATACATAAACACATCCATCCATCCCACCATACAGCAGTAACTAACAATAGAATAGTAAAACTCGCAACCGGAAACCTCGCCGTCTTCTCTCCCGTGGGCCTAACCGCCGAGGCAAAATCCACCGTCGAATCCATGGGCGGGAGAGTCGGTTATATTATCGCCTCGGACTTTGAGCACCACATGAACCTAGGACCCTGGAAGCAAGAGTACGCCTCGGCAACGGTAATTGGGCCCGAGGGGCTCTACGAGAAGCGCAAGTCGCAAGGGAACGAAGACGTTCCCATCGATATCGTTTACACAAAGGAGAATAAGAGCTCTTTGAAGCTGCCGGAAGAATTGGCGAGTGTGTTTGATGTGGAGTACTTCGATGGGTAAGTATACTCTTCCCCCCCTGCCCTAATTCTTTTAGATAAACCCAACTAACGGTAGTGGTGGTGGATGGACACAGCCATGTGAATAAGGAAATAGTCTTCAATTACAAGCCTGAAAGAACGATGATCCAGGCGGACCTCGTCTTTAATCTCCCCGCCCACGAGCAGTTCTCCAAGTCCGGCGTGGACGCCACCAGCGGGATTTGGACCAAACTTGCCACCCACTTTTTGAATATTCATGGGAAGGGGCAGCAGAGGTTTAATTGGTATGCCGCTCCTGCGAATAAGCCCAGCTTTGCCGAATCAGTAAAGGTGGTCGCTGGATGGGAAGTTGATCGCATCATCCCGTGTCATGGAGATGTTATCGAGAGTGGAGGGAGTGATGTTTTCAAGAGCATTTTTCAATGGCATTTGAAGGCCTAAGTTTCTTCCTCTCTCCTTCTTTAGCTTAATTGTTTCTGTTGTGGGGCTGGTTGCTGGTTTGGGGTGTAGTTTAATCTCTAATAGTCCTGGTTGCCTTGGTTGCTGTTTTTATTTACTTCTCAAATCATGTAGCTTGTGTTTGGTGGTGACTTTTCGTTTGTTATCAGTTGTGTCATTAAAATATCCGGGCTACTACAATCCAAGCCAGATCTCTTTCTCCATCCCTCTCCAAGAGGATCCCTAACATCCTGATACCGGAAAATAAAAATGGGGAAATAAAAAGTGAATGCGCCAGTACTCCATTGCTACCCATCCATCCAGCCGTGATCCGTTTGCTTTTCCATCCATTCATCAACTATCCTTGACCAGCAATCTCAAACCCAAGCCTAGCCCTCACCCTCTCTACTCGAGCGATTTTGTAACCTCGATTTCCCCGTCCTTAGGCCACACTGCCCCTTCCAGTGTAAATGCTCCTACCGTGCCTGTCCTTCCACCACATAATCCCACCGCCTAAAGAAAAAGGAAAAACCCCCCCAATCAGCCACAACTTGAACCCAGCCCCACCCAGTCACAAAAGGGAAAAAAAGCAACTCACCAACAAACGAAGCAAACCACAACAACATCCCCACAATATCCTCAATATACCCAACCTTCTCCCAACGGCAAGTCGCACGAGCCTTAACCCTTTCACAATCCACCTTAGCAAACAACCCCGCAAAAATGCCCACCAAAATAACCCAAAGCAAACTATAATAATATCAACCATCATCAATCAGCAACAATCCAGAAATATGAAACGATTATAATAAAAACAAATAAATGGGAGAAAAAGCTCACAAAATAAACCCATCCAAAAAAAAAGTCCTAAAACTCCTCACGAACGGCAGCATATACACGGCTGCAAGAATGATGCTCATCCCGGCGACCACTTCCGCCAAGACCCAGCGCGAGTCGGCGCTCTGGTGATTCCGCGTGCTGGCTTGCAGGTCTCGGCCGTAGATTCCGGCTACTATGAGGGATATCACGATTTGTGCGATTCGGATGGTTAGGCGGGGGTATGTGACTTTGGCAGAGTCTGGGAGGGGGGTTCTGTGGGATTTGTTTTTTTGGACCATTTTGATATTGTGCTTGTGCTTGTATTGTAAAGTTGGAGTATGATATCGTTTGTTTGTTTGTGGGGGAGGGAGGGGAGATGAGTTTTTTGTTTTGTTTTGTTTGTTTGGAGGAGAGAGGAGGATGGTGAGGATGATGAGGACGAAGAGGAAGAGGTTATCGTCGTGGCTTATATCATTTGCTGGTATGATGAGTTAGGCTGAAACCCATGACGAGTAACTGACCTAGTCTACTACGGTGATCTATGCGTGGTCTTTTTGGGGACGTTTTTCTTGCTCTTGCTTTGCTTTGTTGACGATGATGTTGCGGACGTTTCTTGTTTTGCGGATCATTTCTTGTTCTATTACGCTAATGATATCGGTGGCTACTATTTCCCCTTGGCGCTATCCCTTAACCTGTTTTTAAGCACTGGTTTTGTTTCCACCTCCTAACTCTAAAAGATATAAGTAGTAGTTGATCCTCAGCTAGGGGAAGGTCAAATCCTTTGATTGGCTAGGCCAGCTTTCTGTGAGTGAGCCTATTCCCCCAATGGGCGATATTCGAACAAATCAGGATAGTGATCTTACCTATCACCGTGCCAAAAGTGAGTGAAATTCGGTACAGAGGAAGGGATTGTGGAGGGTCCACTTCCTTTTTCGGATGTGAAACACAGGATAAAGGAGGCTTGGCTAGATATGATTGGTAATTTTTTTCCAGTTTACAAGGGGTCGGTTTCGCTAAACGCCTGCGGAAGAAAGAGGAAATAGACGATACAGAGACTGTCTGAAGGGAGTCTATAGTTACTAAAATTTACTATACTTGGGGATGGGGCTACGGCGTGATAGTCCGCGCGCTTGAATGAATGCCTTGATGATCATTCTGCTGCGCGGGTGGATTCGGATTCAGAGTCTTCTTCAAAGAGGACCAGTGCTACGCCGGCTTTTACTACGTCCTAGATGGATTCGTTAGTATGATGGCCTGGGGACTGTTAGTCAAAACTCACCCCTTCCCCGTGCACAATTTTAGCAATTACTCCGTCGTGCGGACTTCGTATCACCTATTTGGAGCAAAATAGGTCTTCGCATCAGCCCTACCCGCACTCAACTCATCCCCATTTCATTTCCATTCCGCGACTCAATGGGCAAACTCACAGTCTCCATCTTCATACTCTCGATAATCACCAATGGCGCATCCTTGGCCACCCTATCCCCCTCCTTGACCGAGACCCTGAGCACCTTGCACGGCATGGGCGACAGCACACTGTTCGCCACGTCCGCCACCCCAAGCGCCTTTTCGAACCATGCCGGGCGCGGGATGTCTAGCTTGTACTGCTTCCCGCGCTGGAATACTGCCAGCGTGTCCTCCTTCCGGACAACGGTCGTCTCGAGGCGTGTGTGTGGGTAGAAGCCTATCACTTTGGACTTTTCTAGGGGGGAGATGTGTGCTGTTACGGAGGGGTACGAGGCTTTCCCGTCGACGGTGAGGTCGTAAGTATCCCGTCCGGTCTGCTTTACAGACACGGGAATGCGGGATTCCGTATCACCTTTTTTCTCGACGAACTCTACGATGCGCTCTTGGAAGCTGCCAACGAGGCCGACGTTACCACCCCAGACGCTGAACGGGTCGGCGGGGGTCTGTTGGACGTTCCCGTTGAGGATTATGGACATGGCGGCCTGGGCGTAGGCTTCTGGCGGGGTGGGTTCTATGGCGAAGAGTGAGGATCTGTGCTTGTCTATAAAGCCGGTCTCCACCCCCCCTGCGATGAACGCCGGGTGCGCCGCGAGCTTTTTGAGGAATTCGATGTTGGTTGAGAGGCCAACTATCTCGTATTCTTCTAGGGCTGCACGGAGTTTCGCCAGCGCTGCCTTTCGGTCCGGGCCTTTCACGATGAGTTTTGCGATCATAGGGTCATAGTGTGGGGATATAACGTCGCCTTCGCCGAAGCCAGCGTCTATTCGCACTGTCGAGGAGGTCTTGGGCGTGCGCAAGTAGACTAGTTCTCCCGAGTCTGGGACAAAACCCATGTCTGGGTTCTCGGCGTATATTCTCGCCTCGAATGCGTGACCTTCCATCTGCTTCTCGATCTGCTCCTGTGTGAGTGGGAGTGGGAGCCCGGCAGCTACCAGCAGCTGCCAATGAACCAAGTCTGTCCCAGTAACTTCTTCGGTAACTGGGTGTTCGACTTGCAGTCTTGTGTTCATCTCCATGAAGAAAAACTCTCCAGTATCATTGTCAAAGATGAACTCTACGGTGCCCGCGCCCTGATACCCTACCGCGAGCGCCGCAGCTCTAGCTTTGTTCCAGATGTCTTTTCGGAGATGCGGGTCCAAATCTGGCGCCGGCGACTCCTCAAGAATCTTCTGGTGCCGTCTCTGGACAGAGCAATCTCGTTCTCCCAATGCCACACAATTCCCGTGATTATCGGCAAATACCTGGACTTCGATATGTCGTGGAGTAGTAACGTACTTTTCGACGAGAACCACATCATCCCCGAACGAAGATCTAGCCTCGGACTTTGCCGAATTAAGCATGTCCGGGAATTCTGCGGGGGTCTTTGCGATCCGCATTCCCTTTCCACCACCGCCCTTTACAGCTTTGATTAATACAGGGAAGCCAATTTTTGATGCTTCCTGGAGAAGGAAGTCTGGGTCCTGGCTTGAACCATGGTAACCTGGGATACAGGGAACCCCAGCTTTAAGCATAATGTCCTTAGATTGGCTGTTGGCTCCTGTCAATAACCGCAATTGCAGATTTTTCCAAAGTATAGAAGTACCTCTTATTCCCCATAGCCTCAATTGCTGTAGACGGTGGTCCAATGAATATTAAACCTTCCTCTGTAACCCGCTTTGCAAATGCCGAATTCTCACTTAACTAACCCCCCTCTCACCTCTATTTAGTTTTTTACTCCCGAAACCTAATTCGTACAGGTAGAAATAGAGTGAGAACATACAAATCCATACCCAGGATGAATAGAATCACATCCCCTCTCTTTCGCCGCCTTGATAATTTTATCCACGTCAAGGTAGGCCGACGGCGGCCCCAAATTCACGGAATGCGGTGTTACCCTCGCATGCTGTGCATGTGCGTCTGGATCTGTGTATACCGTTGTTGTTCGGATGCCGTATTCGCTTGCTGTGCGGTTGACTCTCCTGTACCACTTATTAACAAATCACCGTACTCCACGAGGGAGGGGACAGTTTAGAACTGTGGGAGGAGGGGGTACAATGCAATCTCCCCACGATTCGCAATGAGTATACTTGTCAGTGGATGAGCTTTAGGAATGCTACTGCTTTGCCAGCGGAGGGCGGGCGGTGTTAGGCTTTGCAAGGCGCGCCGGGCGAGTTGTGGGCGGGGCATTTTGCTGTAAAAAAAAAAAGTCCCCGAGAATGAAGGAGATACAGGTAGGAGATGCTATATTGTACAGTACGACTAGGGAAAGTTGAGGGTTTGAATTTCGGAAGTGGGAGGTGGTCATTTTGAAGTTGGAAGGAAGGGCGGTTATAAGCGGAGGAGACCTTTCAGTAAAGTTATGGGGGCCATCGTGGCTTGTGCATGTGTATGCTTTTCGGGCCGGGGTATTTACGGGTATCGGACGTGGGGTATGCAAGCTAGCGAAAAGAGTAG
>QOVD01000522.1:0-27111 GCA_003521225.1 Tuber microsphaerosporum | reverse complement strand
GATGGAGTGAGGAGGAAGTTGGTCGGGGCATGAAGACGAGATGAAGTTGAGGGATGAAGGGGCAGCGTAGTAACCGCAAGGGTTGGCAGAGAAGCAAGAAATTATGATGACACCTGGAGCTCTACTACAGCACTTGCAGTACTTTACTGAAATGATGACCATTCCACAATGCACATCCATGAGGGGAAAGAAAACATCTACAGGTCTCTTCAAGCGACCCGGGCGTCTTGCTTACAGTGCGGTACTTTGTCTGTGGTGTGAATGAGAGTTTTTGTCACGGCAAACTTGTATCTTTTTTTTTCTCCCACCCTTGATGCCGGAGAATCGGCAACTATTACGGTGTCCTGAGGACCTACACACATGACAGGACACAAAAAAAGCAGATTTTGAAAAGAACAAGAAGGGAAACGCCTCCCACAGCCATACAATGTGTATTCATGTCTTCCACCTCTCCCACCGGATCATCCAGTCTCAACGCAACCACCTCAAGACCAGGTAACAAAAGAGGAAGAAGACCGCAATCCCGCCATAGAATATCCATTTATCCTGCATAGCCCTCCGTTCAATCATCCTAATTGTATCCCTACTCACTCCCAATGTGTTTGCGACGCTGTAAAGCTTCCGTTGAGTGTTTTTCAATATCTGCCTTTGTTCACCCAAGTCCGCCAACACAGCCCTGCCTCGATCGAGGAAGTCATCGAGCTGGTCGTTCGTACGCGACATGAAATCCCTTTCCCGGAACATATGATCTTCTTGGGACAGCGTATGAGCCTGAGCAACACCGCCAGCCGGTGCGAAGGGAGAATGTGGAGAAGAGACGTTTCGAGTATGCGCTGTATTCGCATAGGGGTTCTCGGGGGTCGCAGACGAATGTCCGCGACGTCCGAGAAGTTCACTACGAGCGACGGTATGCTCCTAGAATAGCCCCATCGTTAGTGCTTGTACGAAATCTTGCGATCGGATTTCCCCCATACAGCATCTGCCCTTTCGCCCTTCAGCTTAACAAACTGCTGCTTGTACTCCGATATCTCCTTCCTGAAATTCCTAACACGCTGGAATGCCTTTTCCTGCTTTGCAGGGACGATCTCTCGCCTTGCCATGGAGTCGTAATCATCGATAGTTCGTGAGAGGGAAGCTAATGAAGCGGATATCTGCCCTATAATTGGTGAATGAGCACCCTCACTTGATGTCTATGCGTGGGGCTTGGGTAAATTTTTTTATCATACATACCTTGTAAGGCTGGTGATGAAGTTCCAGGCGACTCCGCAAATGTACCCAAATCCTTCTTGATGGACTGTGTCTGCTTCAGAGCAGAGTTGAACAGAGAATTCTAAAGGGTGTTGTGTATTAGCCATCCGTCGACGGTCCCTGACATCGAAATGATGCGAGAATGTGACTAAGTGTACCATTTTAAGCCGTGGGTTCCTGGCAGCTCCTCGAGCTCAGCTCTGAAACGACGCACTTATTGAAAATGCGGAGAAAGACCAACTTCGGCTAAAGGAGTTATGAAAGAGCCGGGTTTCCTGAGGAGCTTCGGATGATGGATTGGGAGAGGGGCTAATAGATGTTTCGCGGGGGATCGAGGGTTGTTTCTGGGGGAAGAGGACACTTGGAGGTTGTTGCGGCTCAAGCTCTGACCAACAACCATTTGGGACCATCGTGACAAGGCGGAGGGAGAGCTTGGATACCAGTAGTATAATACCCATTTTTTGAGCTATGATACGGAGGATTATTTCAAGGTTTACAATTTTTTTTTTCAATCTTCAGCGGTAGCAGCATTCACCCAGACTGTCACGAATAGTTTAGACAATGGAGTTCAAGATTCAGTAATACTAATCAATTGCCAACGTAATCTATACTACAGACCACGGTGGTAACTTGACACATGGCATGCAAGCTCTCGAGGAAAGCAAATTATCCCCAGAAGCGATACAAATGTTAACCCCCACCCGCAAGTAGAGGAACTTATTACGAACCTCAGCGTCTGCCTGGGACTCTATACCCATACGCTCTGCTTGAGAAACCTTGGCTTAATCTCCTTCGAGATCAAGTTATCCCAGCTCTTCCTTGCATCCCTGATAACACATGGTAAAAAAAGTGTAGTAAGGGGAAAGATGAGTAAAAAAAAAAAAAAAAGAAAAGGGGAAAATGCTAGCGGATTCACAAAACAAGGGGTTCTAAAAGTGCGATGCTCCAGAAATACAACCCATACCCATGTGATAGAAAGAAGGAAAGGAAACGGAAAAAGGAACCCAAAACAAAAAACACCCCGGACGATGCAAAATAATATAGCAACGGTGAAAGAGTCTGGCCAACTTGTGTTGTGATAGACTACTTTCCCCTATTGGAAACCGGAATGAGCCCTCCCAATTTACTTTTGATGAGATGTCATGCAGTCATAAAAGAGAGAAGAGGTAATAGTACAATGGAAATGATAACGTTGTAATGGACCCTAAGGATTTAAACTTTTCTAAAATCTGTAAAGATCGTAAGCACAAATTCTTGGCGTCATGTGAGGAAGGAAAGGGCAATACCATTGAGCACAGGGTAGATGGATTCGAAGGCAATGTATATCTCCTCACGAACTTTCGCACCCGTCAAAACAATCTTTCCACTCACAAAGATAAGCAGAACGATCTTAGGTTTAATCATTCTGTAAATCAATCCCGGGAACAATTCAGGCTCGTAAGAGCTGAAGTGATGATGGCGAGAGGCGAGGCCCTCGAGGCGTATGGGAAACTTGATATCACAGGAGCCAACAATGTTCTGAATCTTAAAATCCGTAAACTTAGCATTGAACCCAAGTTTCTGGATAATGCGAGCGTATTTGCGCGAGGCAAGCTTGGAATCATCCTCAGATTTGGCACCCGTGACAACCATCTTGCCCGATGCGAAAATGAGCGCAGTGGTTTTAGGTTCGCGAATACGCATGATAACAGCGGCGAAACGCTAAAAGTAACAGCATAAGCATATTGCTACAAAAGACCAAGGAGACAGCCAGAGTAGCAAAAGTAAGTTAGTACCTTAGGGTTGTATTCTGCGTTCCTAGCATGCAGCGCAATCGTCTTCAGATCCAACCGGCAATCAAGATTGACGGTTGCGACGATGTTTCTTTACGCATACCAGTTAAGCTTGATGGATCAAAACCTGTCACAATTTTGGTAGTACTCACTGCAATGTAGGCACAATACCACTAACGGTTGGTCCACCTCCTGGGGTCGCAGCTGGGGTGGCCGGAGTAATAACTCCTCCAGATTGATCACCAGCTGGTTGCCCATTCATTTGAGCCTTATGACTTTCAGCATCGGATGGAGGAGTCAAATCGCCAGCGCCACCGGGAAAAGACAAAGAAGCAGGGCTTGTGAAAGCCTTGGCTTGCTGAGCGTTCTGAGGGTGAGAAATAATGGCCGCCATAATTGAAATCGATGGAGAAACTATCGATTTGTGGTTAACGGAGCGGTTGATGCGGTGGTTGGAAAGCTTCGGATGGATGGAGTTGATAAGTCGGATGGGTTGATATGTAGGATGAAGTGGGGTATCAGGAAAAGGCGGTTTAGGGTAATGAGGTTGAGGTTGGTCGAGGAGAAGAACAACCAAATGTCTCCCCTACTTTACTAATGGCGATATGGGGCTTGTAGAGAATGTAGTCGTCCTAACTTGCAAGAGACGGAGACGAATGGTAACCAGAAAGGGGGATGAGATGGTGATGGATTTTATTGTTGAAAGATCGATGAGTAATGGTAATGGCGATCAGAGAAAAGTGCCTTTCTGACCGCGCTGACTAATCGCTCGGATGGTGACCGTGCGGTGATTTTTTGAAAGTAATGAAAGGAGTGAATTTGAGAAGAGTGGAGAGATCGCTTCAAGCAGAACGAACACTGATCGGGTCGTTGTGGAAGGCGATATTTCGGGTCTTGTCAAGATGGCGGACAAAACGGGGATATGATGTTTACGCGTGGAGGAGGCCAGAGGTTTTTAAAGGGAGGGTGGAGGGATGCCCGTCCCTTTATATATTCTAGTGCCAAGACCCAGCCTCGTGCCGCGCGTCTGACTCAATCACACAACGCCGCTAAGCTAACCAATTTCGGGACATATCATAGAATGAGTCGCAGACTGTTTCTCAATGAGGCTGCAACAAAGATTTGCCTCCCACCACACAGCCAAAAGCAGCAACAGTCACTACAGCACGAAGGCAAAAACACTACCGTATGGTATCTACAAAGTACCGTGCATACATTACAATAACAGCTGCATCTGCATCCAGAAATGTAACCGAAGGAACTGGTGAAAGAAACTCTGAAGGATAAGAAAAGTGGAAAAGTGGAAAAGTGGCCAAAAGGACAGATCTCTCACTCGAGGAGCAGAAGGGGCGAAGGAGAAAGGGAAGAAGGGAGAAGGGAGAAAGGAGGGGGGGAAAGAAATAAAATTTTTTACCTTCCGGTGTGTGAACAGGGGAGGGGGCCAGATTGCCCCCAAGGCCTAAAGAGCCTCCTATTTTTTTTTTGCCCCAGAATGGGTAGTCAGTGATTGCCGCGCGCCCCTGCTCAGTCAGTTCCACACAGCTCCTTGTTTTTTCCTGCGTCCCAGCTCGCATCCCTCACTCACACACTCCCCCCCAGCCTCCTTCCCCCCTTCTCCTGTGTGCCGTGATGTAGCCGCTTTGTCCCCTTCATTCGCCCTCCCTTTCCAACAACAAGCAGTGCCCCCCCAGGAGCACGTCTCAACCGAGGGAAAAAAAATCGCTTGCTCTGCTGTCCAAAGTCCCATCCATCCATTCCACACGATTCTTCGCTAGTCAATGTTTTTCGTTCCCCCAAGCCCCCGCCCCGCCCTGCCTCGCCTCCCTCGCTTCCACCTCTTTGCTGGCGAAAAATCCAACTCTCTGCGTCTTTTCCCTCCTGGAAAATAAAATAGCGAAATACTGAACGGATTTTTTTTTTTTTCTTTGCGTCAGTTGATGGTGAAGGCTGTTCATGTTGATGCTGGCTGACCAGCAAAAAAAAGAACAAGCGAAGGGAAAGGAAATCCCTGCCGTCAAGGTGGAGAGGGGTGAGAGAAGGGATCAAAGGAGGAACGGATGGAGGGGAAGGAGCGAGAAGAAGAAAAGAGGAGGTGGTGAAGGTGCTTGCAATTTCGGAAAACCCCTTCAGACGTAATCTCAAACAAATAGATTTTCTCTTGGCCAACGACTGAAAGAGAAGGCTGGGGTTATTTTCGGCTCGCCGCGGATTACCATGTTTTCTTTTCCTCTCAATATAACAGAAAAGCAAGTTATAGTAACCTATCGCCGCATGCAGCAACTCTTTCCTCGCCTTTGTCAATAACCCCTCACAGCATGGACTGGGACTGGTCAGGTCTGGCCACCGCCTGTCCTTCACCATCTCCAAACGCCTCTTACCGCCCAGGCAACCATTCGCCCTGTTTGATATGACAAGGTCGTTGTATCACGACAATCGAAGCACGCTAGCACACTAGGCACCCTCTCCGCGTTCTTCACGAAATGTATAAGTGAAGGAATATCATAATGGAATGCTGCCGGCATACTCCTTATCGAAGGGGGTATGCATTTTCATCAGCCTCAGTGAACGATGTAGGCTTCTCTCCGATAAGTGCGGTCATCATACGGTAATCTTTCGATGGACTGGTTGGTGGGGATGGATTTGGTGAGGATTCGATAAGGATTAGGGAAGAGGGGGCGGCGAGGAGCCACCGGGAACTGATTCGATGATGACTGTACCGATGGAGTGCTGTATAGTACGTACCGATGCTGTACGAGTACAGTACAGCACCGTACGATACGGTAGTGAAACCAACAGCAAAGAATAGCGGATGTCAAACAAACAATTACAACGTCGCACCGTTCACCCCTTGAAGATAGGAAGGCTGTTCACAAGGCGGGCGGCGGTCAGTCGCAAACAGAAACAACTGCTGTCTTCTGTGTGGTTGTCAGTCCCCCTGATCATCAAAAGTTTGATAGGGTACGGCTGCGGACTGCAACCTTCCTTATCACGTGTTACCACCCCAGACCTTGCCCCGCCTCTAGCACACGGATAGGGTCTGGGACCAAACCTTTCCTCTCTTCCTTTCTCGCCTCATTTCGATCATATTGACCATACACCAAACGACAAAATCAACTCGGAGCCCTCGCATCCGGCTGAAAAATCAAGGAGGAATCAATATAACCCTATATCGATAAATCCGTCGACGCTGAGTGTTGAACCTCGAGTGAATGGAGCACAGCTCAGCGCGCACATATTCTCCTGGCAGGCAGGAGATTTTTATGGAGGAAAAGACTTTTGCGCTCGAGCTTAAGTCATCTCGAGTAACCTGTTTGCAATATGATCGGAATCCGAGTAACGTTAAGCGATGGGAACCCCGGCAAGGTAGTGTGTTCAGTCTCACAGAAGTCACAAGCCTCGCAAACTTCGAAGCAGACTCCTGACACCAAAGTTCCATCACAACACAAAATTTTACGGCTGCCGGATAAGGTCCTGTCTCACGGATATCTGCGCGATTCACCGTTCCCGTCTTCACACCGCAACGGACAAACAATCAAGGGACTTGTACAGTACAGCAATGAGTGAGCGTGCTCTTAGATTTAACACGACGCTTACTCGACCCTACCGCTTTTGCTCAGGCTCTGTTCAGGCTGCAGGCTACAGCGTTGGAAAAAAATTATCGCTTGCCAAAGGTACTGGTTACTGTGCTATCCTATGTGATGCTAATCTAAAACCGCGCGCGCATTTCTCTTCGGCAAGGAGGCTTTTATTATAAAGCCTTATCGCCTGGAGTTGGATTGGCCAAAAGTGCCGATACAACGCGCCCAGGTTACCGTACCGTGTTCCTAGCCTGCTCTTGGTCTCCGGTCACACAATAATCCTTGCACTTAACACACTTCATATTGCATTATTGGTGCGTGCAACAGATCTAGCCAACCCGTGGTATCGAGCTTCGTTTTATAGGCACAGAAGGCGCGGGAAAAAGAACAATGATCTTCGCTATCACGGCTTTCGCGAGTTGCGGAAATTGGACATTGAGGGAAAATGGCTTTCCCCATAGTACCACATCGTACACTCTCCGACCGACAACCACGATACCGCCATCTATCGGTATTCTAACCTGTACTGTTCTAACCAACTCCGTGGCCTTGCGAGCAGCACTAGCCACAGCTCATTGCTACGGTCCACTTTTCTACGGGCACTGGTACAAGTGCCACCAAGCAAATAGCGCTACCAAAAAGAAGCAAAACATCACTGAGCGCATAGTCTCTTGGGAAGAACCGTCCGATACCGATTGATGAAAACATAGGCCCTTTATAACTCCCGTGAACAATCATTTCCACCCCAAATCATCTACTTCGACTCCTCGCTCTCATCTTCAAAGTTATGAATCTGCAAACCATTAGATCTAAAAAGCCCAAACATCAGATCAACAGAAAACACACACCTTACTCGCCAGCCCAATCCACTCATCCATCCCCTTTACAACATACTCCCTACCCTCTTCTGGTGCTATATCATGACCCCAAACCACAACATCGCTAAAGTTCGCCAACCCCTTAAATATCTTGACTTCTCCCTTGCCTTCTTCTCCATCCTCCTCTTCCACCACCGGCCGAATTCTCTTCGACTTCTCAATCGCACCCGTAGGGATTTCATCGGTAACCGTTAACACATGCCCTATCCCCCGAATCCATCATCAGCCCCCGCCTTCAATCCCACCAATCCAATCCAATTCCAAACAAACCAGAATACCCCTTGGGCAGTGAAACACCCTTCCCAACTAACTTCCTCCCACGAAAATGTGCAACTTTAGTCCCTATTGAACCCAACCCAATCCCACATCACACCCCCAATTAGCACACCCCAACCAAGCATGAAAGGAAAAGAGTGAAAATAAAAACCGTCAACTTCTCCGGCATTCACAATCCAATGCTTCGCAGTGTTTGCGCTGCCGGTATGTTTTACATGGCAGGGGAGGAGGTGGATTGTTCCGGGAGTTTCCTTGGAGGATTGGATTACGAGCATATTTCGTCCGCCCATCTGCTCTCGCTTTCACCGTAAATGGGTGTTGTGTGAGTGGGCGTGGTGTGGTGTGGTGTGGTGTGGTGAAGAGAGGAGGAATTGACTCCGAGCCAGACGGAGGAGGAGGAGGAACTCGGGGGGTGCGTTTGGAGGATAGCCAATCCTTGGCGGTCTGCGCGGTATTGTATAATAAGTGTTAGATTGAAAAGCTTTTCTGCAGCGTTCAAGTGATAGGTTACTTTGCAGCAAGTATTAATAGGTTAGATCAGCGAATATGCTCGAGTAACCCAACCCTTCACAGTCCTAAACAAATAAACAAATAAATAAACAAACAGACAGACAGACAAAAACAAGAAAAGTGAATTCCCAGTAATAAGAAGTTTCCAAGACCAAGCCGAATATCACATCGCATCAACCAATTACGCCAAGTCACAAAAAAAAAAAAACAACGGAACAAACCCCCTACGGTACACTCCAGCAGCCCGTCCCGGTCATCTCCCCGCCGCCGCTGCCGCCGTCGCCGCCAGCAATCACTTATAGCACCCTACCGTACTTTACCCCCCACGTTCATCACTATATTTTCCCTTTTTTTTTCTCTCTCTCTCTTTTCCTTCAGCTCCTCCTCCCCTCTCCCCTTCCCCCACCTCATCTTCACGACCTACAGTAATCAATCAATCAATTAATTAATCAAACCTTGGAGAGAGATGCAATGCATACACCATGTCCCCCCCCTTCCCTCCCCTATGGCATGATATCATATTATCATTCACATCATATCAAGCACGTACTCTCACTCGGTATGTCATTAGACCACTACTGCATCCACTTGCGTTACAAGTGGTAGTCCGGTATGTGACCCCTTACGTGGTTAGTTAGTTAGTTAGTTAGTTAATCGATTTCGGCTCGCTGGTGGGTTTCTCCGCATTGTGCTGGATGGGGTACGGTATACACGGCAGTCTAGCATAAAGTAGTCTCTTACGGTTTCGTGATACTGCAGTTGGCTTGGTGACGTTCTATTACCGTAGAGAGGATGATATCGTGTTGGGCAAGAATACTGCGAGTGGGTGGTTATGATGATGATGATGATGATGATGATTTTTTTGGAAGGAGGGGTGATCGCCAGTAGGCCAGTTTCGAGGTTTGATTGATGTCCGGCTAGCATGAGCGGGAATGTCCACCTATATCATACTCAAGCAAATTGGAGATCTTTTGTCCGTCACGAGGCAGGGGGTAGTGGAACACGACGGGGCAAACATCAATCGAAAAAGCGAGTGAGAGCTAGTGATTATATTGATGTGGGGGGAAATTTGAAAAAAGCGGTTTTTTGGAGAGAGCCGGATATGTTGGTTAGGGGAGGGAGGTGGGTTATAGGATGTATGATAGTGGGGTATGATAAGGTTTTTATTTATGGTTGGGCTTGTAGAAGTGGCAATTGTATGTAAACTAAGCAAGATTAGGAAATTTGAGTGATATTTAATGACGCTTCTGGCCGCAAGTCAAGGCTTGCACGAATATCACCCATATCACTCCCGCAATCTTTGGAATTTTCAGATTTCTAGAATGGGACATTGACAGGGTGTGCTGGGGACTCGAGTGGTCGTTAACTAATGATAGCAGTGACCTTATATATTACAGCCGGTGCAGGAACTGAAGTGCATACCGATATCCTTCCATTAGAATATTTCAAAAGGTCTAAATTCAATAAGAGGGGGAGGAGTAAGCTAAATTATTATTTAAACATGACTTGACCAACGGACCGACACCTCTAGCTTGAGTTGCAGAAAACTCAAGAGTAAACATATATCTTAGCAGCCATCGAGCACATACTTCGTGAACTACCATATAATGATACTCGGGGGAGCTACTTCCACTTCCAGAGCTAAAATAATAATCGAAAGAAGAGATCAACCAATAGCGATAATGGGTATCCCTACTCCCACCTAAGATTGAATAGAGAGTTTGCGCAAGGAGACCTAGGTGGTAGAAAAACAGGTTATTTTCAGTTAACCTAAAAGTCTTGGACATGTGACAATTTCACACTTCTTTTAACTGCTAATACCTACTGTGTCTCTCTTGATAACCTCTCACTAATAACGGCAACTTATGCTTCAGAGTTCTCCCTTCACAAGTCTGGTTTTGTTCTCACTTCTACAAACCCCAAACACACTTCTCTGTTTATATTCTAAATGCTTTGACATTCTGAAGCTTATAGTAATACTTTAACAATATTTGTGATAGAGTGCCAGTGTCTATATGGCAGGCACTAGCAAAACATTGGCTTTAGCAATGAGCAAGCTTAATACTGACAGGAATTGCCTGTTCGACCTGCCCTTATCTTTGAGTCTACATGCTCCTGCCACACCTTACAAAGATTACCACTATTAAAATATTGATACTTAAGCCCTCTCATATAATCATCCAGACATTTTGGGACTTTCACTCTGGTAGAGGGACTGTTTTGTTTTCTGCTAATAGCAAGAAAACTATTAATAATATTAGAATTTTGCTGAAGGATTTTATTGAATTCAAGAAACTTCTATTTAGCAATAAAGAGGAAGAAAAATAAGATGATTCTTATTACTCCTTATAACTTTTTTATAATAAACAGTGCTGTTAAAGAGTGACAAATTTCCCAAATATTCATAAAATATATTATACTTATTGCTTGTTACAAAACATGCAGTGGGTTCACTCCATGAAAAACTTGTCTCAGTGATTGCAAAATGATTGGTCCCTTTTCAGAGTTGGCTTGCACCAACTATTGAAATTAGAATGATAAAGCTGAATAGAAACTAAAATCTTATTGTATTCAATGTGGTTTACACTGGCAAGAGATCTGAAAATGTTTAAGACATAGTACTACAGGTCACTAATGAGCAAGGGGAAAGAGAGGTCAAGTTTGTTGTTGAAGTGGGTATGTCAAGAGTAATGAAAAGCTTGCTGACAATACCAAAATGTTGTTGGAAGAAACTGAAACTGTTTTGTCAGTTATATTGGTAAAACTTAGAGAGTTGACTGTTTATATATGTCCTATTTGAAACATTTTAGAGAAAACATTAGCCAAGTTAAAATTTCTGTCTTTGGACTGGATTAAGGATCAGAATTTCCTACCTACTACTTTCAATAAACTAGCTATATTTAAAGGATATAACTAGGTTAGTAAGGTTTTCAGTTATTTTGAATTCTGGAAGCTTGACCAGTCTACAAAACAAGCAATATGTATGCAACATCTGACATGGTAAGTTACCCTTTAAGAGATATAAAGAGTTCAATTTGAAGCTTACTCATATATGAGATTTTGGAGATGGGTAAAAATCCTGAGAGGGGTCTTTTTCTCAGTGAGTTCATAGATATTGGTGAGGTGCACAATCAAGAAATCTATTTTGATTGGGGGGAGTATATTAGGACACTCCATGTGTGTATTAGACAAATGGCCATGAATTGCTGCTACCATGCTCTGAGAGATATTAAGAAAGAGGCGGATGCGTTGGAGGGTTGGCTAGTGTCAAGGGCTCATTACTGTAGATAAGGAGGCATCAACTGTGCTATTGCTTAGTGTTCTGGAGAGTGCATGCGAAACAGGAGCTCTCGGACTGCGCGAGATCACTTGCCCTGGAGCTATTAAAGGAGTATTATGGTCAGATATCGACCAAATTACTTTTAGCGCGAGTGGAGGAGTTGTGTTTTAGAAGTTTTGATACTTGCTTTCCGTTCAGTGGACTACACTGCGCATCGTTCTTGGGAATTATTGAAGTTGTAGCTACTTGGATAGAGATGGGATGTTATGATATCGACGGAGGAGACTTTTCTGGTTGTACACTACTTGCATGCTACCTACCGAAGGGAGATCTAGTGCTCTGCAGTAGTTTGCTGGGGTTAGAGAGAGGGAGACCATGATCAAAGGATGTGACGCCGTCATTCATTTCATAAAGCTGCGCCCGATACTTCTACTATCCTACACATTCAGCACTAGCTCTAATTACCATGCCATACACGTGAGACCCTCAAGACCAAACGACCTGCCAGCAAATAACCGTGGACAAACGAATAACCTGACAACATGCACACAATGCCATGCACAACCTCCTCCGTCTAGCGCTATCTACTTCCTGTAATAAATCTTCTTCAACTGGAAATGCAGTTGTAAGATCCCTTTATCAAACGAGCTCCTGAAACCCCTCTCCCTCTTAGCAGAGTAATCCCATTCCTTATCAACAATCCTAAACGCCAAATCCTCATACGGAGGTCCAGCGATGAACCTGATAAGACAAGTGTCCTCCTCTCCTGCTGGGGCAAAGCTCTGACCCCTCTTACGCCCGCCCTCACGCTCTATACGGTACGTAGGCGCCTTCGTCTTGTCAATAAGGTCCGGGTAGAAGATATTGAACTTGTATCCCTGAACAACACGGGGTGGGGGGTTGTCGTGGTCGTAATGCGTTTGGTTGTACTTATTCCATTCGTATCCCATCTGGACACGATTGAAGTAGCGGGGTTTGCGAGGACGGTATTTGCTCGCCCAGGCTGGTTTGGGACCTGTCGTGGTAACTTCCTCTTCGCCGGTGAAGATTTCTTCATTGTCGCCGACGCCGCGGGCGACTTCCCGTTCGTAGAGAGCTTTCGTGGCTTGCGAGAAATCGTCGTTATCGAAAACTGCGGCAAAACGGGAGGTTGGTGGGGCATTGGGCGCTGGTACTTTTGGCAGTGCGCGTTTCTGCCAGAAGAAGCGTTTCTTGTAGGGGGCTTTGTATTGCTGTCGGGCCTTCACAGGGACATAGCCCATTTTTTGCACCTTTTGGCGTTCCTCCTCTAGATGCTCGAGGAAGGCTTTCTCGTCAGCGGACTCTAGTCCTTTCTCTTCGTGGCGTAATCTTAACATTGGTTCTGGGTCCATTTCGGTGGTGTAAGGCACAGCCCGACTTTCTTTGTAGACAACATTTTTCCTTTCCTCCTCCGCTTGGAGCCCTTCTAGGACACCCTTTGATCCGCTGAGGATAGCCTCGAGCTTTGCTCTGACAGTCTTTGCTTCTTCCTTCTGCTGCCTGACAAGAATCTCTAGGCGGCTTTTGATTACATCACCGTAGATCTTCTTCAAGCTAGCTTTAGCTTTCCAAACCCTCAAGCTGCGTAGGAGCTCGTTCCAATAATCTACATCAATAGGCTCGTTCGAGTTGAGCTTCTTCACGATTTGCGCTTCAAGTGTTTGTAGCTCCTCTAGAGTCTTGGAGCTAAAGAGCTTATCGACATCTCCAGCAACAGAACTAACTGCTCTACCTTCTGGAGCAGACTCCTTCGACTTATCACGGCGGTCTCGACATATGACCTTCATAGTCTAAACGCGAAAATTAGCCTTTGAGCTTCAAGGAAACAGCAGAGAAGCAGATAGCTTACAGCCCAGTATTCTCGATTATTCTTGTTAGTCTCTAGCGAAATGTAAACGTCGATCTCGGCCTCCAGTTCCTCCAACTGCTTCTCGTCCAACCCGTCCAGTATGGACACCGGATCAATAACGTCCAGATCCTCATCGGCAATCTCGTCATCAAGCGGACTCCTATCCTTATCGATAACCCTCAAATTCACTGCGAGCCAATCGATTGGCTTCGCCCTCCCCTCTTTAACGCGGATCTCAGCCTTCTTCTTGGCTTGCTTGAGTACGAACGTATCTTCCTGGTTGACCCACTCCCGCATTTGCTCATCCTCCTGAAGCGCGTTAAGTCTCGTCTGTTCACGAACATGGCGCTCCTGCTTCCGGCGCTCCGAGTGGTCGTCTACACCGCCGCTGGCACCGGCTGCACTACTCTCTGCTCGCTGTGGAGGAGGGGGAGAGGAGCGTTGCCTAGGCTGGTGTTGTTTTCGCCATGGAGGGTTGGGGTCTGGTTCTGGAGAGCGGGTACGCTTTCGGGAGCTGTGATCCGACTCACGTTCCCGGTAGGGCATTTCGCGGCGGGAGGAGTGTCTGTTTGAAAATGACATATGGTTGGAGTGGCGAATTAATGGTGGTGGTGAGAGTGCCGAGCCTGGAGGCTCAGGTTGGAATGGATGCGCTAAGGTCAACTCATGCCAAGACAGTTAGGGAAACATTTGAGCAACCGCCCGTGACAATTTGCCCAAGAGCCGCACTTCTTTGACATCTCCAAACAGTGGTTCCTAGAGAAACAGCCACATCCTCCACGATCTCTGCTCTACAATGCCTCTCGGAACAAAAAAGGTCTTTCTGTGAGTTCGTTCATTCCCCTAATTAACCTCAATTGCTGAATTCTAGCTAACAAACCCCAGTCCAAATTTCACCCTTGCACTCGTCCGAACACCCCACCTCCCCCCAAACTACGCACAATTCATTGTTCCCCTGAACATAAATAAACTTGACCTAAAAGACTACCTGCTACACGTCTACAACGTCGAAGTCCTCTCCGTAAGGTCCTTCATCCAGCAGCAAAAGATCCAGCGGGCCAAGAACAAGGATCTCAACAGGCCGAAAATTGAGTGGTATCGGCCCCGGGCAATCAAGAAGATGACGGTGGAATTAAAGGAGCCATTTGTGTACCCGTCTGAGCCTGAGGACCTATCACCGTGAGTCACCTTATCCGGCATTATTTCTTTTCTTTTCCTCTTCGGAAATCGCCTGTTGGCAGTATACCAGTGTGCAGACGGCTAATGATGTTGGTGATATCAGATGGGACCACCAACTCTACCACGCCCTCGCGAAGCAGCGGGATAGGGAGGGGGAAAAGAACCCCCGCGAGCAACCGCAGAAGCTTGCGACGTCATCGAGGACGAAGTTACGAGCACAGGCGGAGGAATTACTCGCGAAGAACATCGAGACAGAAATCATTGAGGTGGAAAAGGAGTTATCAGTATGATAGCGCATACCAAAGAGATAAATATTCACATATACACACATATACGCACTCTGGGCGCGGGTAAGGCGATGGGGCATCCCCTGCGCTTACAAAATTACAAAGCTCTACTTTCCGGAATGGAATTTTACCCATTACCATAAGCCATTGAAGTCCTTACGATACAAGAACACGATATCAGCGTTGATATTATACGGGCCATCGGTACCGGAGAACACTCCCGACACCCAGGTTTCACAGTGCCATGGTGGTGCGGTAACTCCCTCACGCTGTGATCCCGGGCAATAAAAATCGGCCCTCTTTTTTCACAAAGTCGACCATAAAATACCTTTCACATGAAATGTCGTCATCAATCCCAACCATGGTAGAATGGTTTTTTTAACTTGTATATCTGCACATTTAGTGAATCTAAAGATATTTACAACCTCACAAAAGAAACAAAGCATATTTAAGCCTTGCAGGTCAGTTTGAAACATGCGATATTTTGCCTGATTCTCGGCTCATTACACAAAATAGGAGGTTTCCTTTCAAAAAAAAAAAAAAAGGTGATTTTGGTAAATTTCGTAGTGGAAGAAAAAAACAAAAAAAGCAGATTAACGTGTTGGACCGGGAAGTGAATCAGACGGGGAAGTGAATCAGTTATAATGCACCAAAAATGTTGAAATATAGAAATCTTAATTAACGCACAACAGCAAGGTAGTGAGATTTAGAAGGGTAGGAAATATCTTTGATAGTGCACTATTTCAGATTTGCCTGTTTTTAAGTTAAAATCGGAGTATCCATTTTGTCGAATTTCTCGTGGTGAGGAGCTGTGCGAGATTCACATACAAACTGATTCACTTCCCCGTCTGATTCACTTCCCGGTCCAACACGTTATTGAGGATTTGCCAGCAAGACTCAATACCCAAAGGGTCAATTTTACTATAATATCCAGAACTACCGGTATATCACATTCCACGACGACAAGTTATGCACGAGAGAAGCTCGGAGTTCTCCTGTTGCAAAAATTCCCCTTGTTGGAATCCCGCCCGCCTGCCCTGCCTCCCCACGCCCGCTCCCATCGGACTTGACCTCCCCCACCGAAAGAAAGCACCCCCCCACCCCACCATACTGTATGTATCAAAAAGCAAACACAGATTAAAAGGAAGCGAGGCCCAGAATGCAGGGACACTAAGCTTAACTTTACAAGTACTAGTACTCGTAATCCCCCCCCCTCCCTCCTTCTCCAAGCCAATTTCGTTCGCCCCATAACTTTCTCTTCTCTTCTCTTTTCCTTTTTTTCTTTTCCCCTAGGTCTACCGGTATACATGATATCCCGAAAACGTCACCGGTATCACACCGGTATACTTTGTTCGGAATGGAGGATGGGGGAAGGGGAAGAAGAAGCAATGAAGATAGATATTAAGATAGATACGGGAATGTGGAAAAGTAAAAGAAGGAGTAAGTAAGGAGTGACGGGATACATAGCTGGGATATCACATATCCCCCCACGTGCTAGCTGCTAGTCTAGTAGCGTACCGGCTGGCTATCTTGAATGAGAGGATTCTGCTTCTTCCTTCCTTCCCTCTTTTGGTAATGTGATGGCACAGCGCTACAGTAAAATATTTAGCTCATACTGTGGTACCGGTACTGGTAGGCCAACGCCGATTTCATTACTCTTCTAACGCACTGGTACTGTGCCGTACTGTACTCTCCCGACCACCTCACTTTACCATACCGGCACTCGAAGTGAGGTTTAAATCCATTCCTACGGCTACGGTGTTTCGTCTCAGACGACGATCAGCAACCAGGCACCCACGCACGCCCCAGTGTCAATGTAAGGGGATGTCTAAGCCTTAATGCGACCTCTGCGCTTTTCTCTCTTGTTCGAAATAATAATGCCAGTACGGTAGTGCCGGCAAGTAAGGTATATAAAAAAAAACAAGGGGGAAAGGGAAACACAAAACTATAATGTTACAAGGAGAAACGAAAAGTAAACGAAGCCCACCGTAAAGAAGAAAAAAAAAGGAAAATAAAGAAATAAAGAAAGAAAGAAATAAAGAAAGAAAGAAAGAGGGAAAGGAAAGGAAAGAAATCCTTATTATTATCCGGTCCCGATGACAAGTAAGTACAGTACAGCACTACCGTAGCTACTGTATTATAGCAGTAGCTATGCTAGTAAATAAGTATTATCAATTTCGAAAAGGTCGTCAGCCTGTCAGTTCTTCAACTTTCTCAATTCTTTTTTCCCTCACGACGCCACGGGCTCAGATTGGTTCTCTGGCTGGGAGAGGTGAATTTCATAGCTGAAAGCGGGAAAAGTGGGTTGTAGGGAAATTGCGTTCGAGGTAAAAAAAAAAAGAAATCTTTGAGAAATTCCAGCACTGACGACCTTTTTGAAATCGATAATAGGTAAGTAAACTACCGGTATCGGTACCGTGCTGTGCTGGTAGTCAGTACCCCCCATAGAAACAATCGCAGTCAGAAAAAAGTCACCACCACTAAGATGCTCACCCCAGGCCGGAAGTGCCAGAAAATAGAGATTGAGGAAATACGGTGAAAGATCGGTACTAGTACGCATCTCAGCGCTAATACAATATACCCCCTCTTGTTCTCGGGCACTTCTAGCCTGGAGCTTGGGACAGGCACCATTCTCCCTTGCATGGCCCCTCGAGTATCCGCACTCCTCACCCACAGAGACTCTTCCAAGGGACGAAGGACGAAAAAGCAAACCCTCCCCAGCCTCCTCTCCCCACACCCCCAACAACAAACTCTAGACGAACCCCCTGATACCGGCCAACCCACTCCCAGTCGGAAACCGACTCTTCTTATCCTTCTTTTTCTTATCCTCCTTTTTCGCCGCTTTTTCTTTTTCCTTCTTGCCAATGTTCTGGACGCCACCTGCAGTGAAGGGTAGAGAGAAAAGAAGTTAGTTGCCGCAGGCAATAAATAATGTGTATGGTATTCTGTTTACGATATTCGGTGTGGTAAAAGAAATGGGAATTGGGATGGGATGCCGGAAAGAGCAAGGGGAAGGAAGGTGCAAGGGTGTGGGGAAAATGTAACTTAAGCCACAGCCGTTATCCTAGACAAGCCAAGTCGGAAGGGGGAAGAAAGGGGGGTTTTGTGGCCAAGGGTATTGGTTGAGTGTGGGTGGGGTAGAAAAGAAAAAAAAGCATGGTGCCCATGGGATTGGAAGCACATATGGCTTGTACTTCTGGTCCCGGAGAGTTGGGCAGGAGGGCAGGAGTTTAGCTCGCTCGTGTCGTTGGGTGTGGTGTCTGGCATATTTCCCCAGATGTTTTACGCTTGAAAAATGTTGCGGGCACAGCGCATCCGGCATTTAGAGAGAAGAGAAGAGAGAAATTGAGGAGGGTTAAGAAATATAGGTGAGAGCAGGATCGAAGAAAGCAGATGGGCAAAAGCAATTGATATAAATAAAAAAACGAATCACGAACCTCTTCCTCTCACTCTGACTTCCGAGTTGACCTTGATTTTCTCTTGCCGTCTTTTCTCAGATGATGTGGTGGAAGTGACGGTCTTCATACTCTGGCTATCCGTACTAGAAAATGTGCTCCCGACGATCGAAGGTCTGCGCTTTAGGGGTGGCGGGTTGGGGTGCTCTTGAGCCGGCTGCTGCTGTTGATTTGGTTGGTTTTGCTGCTGCTGGCCTGGGTGATTCTGTTGGTGTTGTTGCTGATATGATGGGTGTTGGTGTGGCTCTGGACTACTGAATCCCATCGAAAACTGGCCACCCCCCGTCGCTGTAGCTGGCCCGGGAGAGATATAGCCTGGTGACACAGTATGCATAGCACTGTTTGGAGCACTTTGAGTACGATCATTATGTGAAAAATACATATTCTGGCCTCCCGAATAGTTGCTTTTCGCCGACTCAGGGTAACTGCCCGAGTGGGGGCTTGTGGACCCCTCGGAGTGATAAAGGTGGTTACCCCCACGCGGGCTATGGTATTGACTCCCTTCACTATCAGAGAGGGCGAGGGACGAGTGCATCTCGTTATATCCCTGACTCGTGGGGGATGTTTGGTGGTTGTCAATACTACTGTGTTGTGGAGGAAGGTTTGAAAGCTCTTGATCTGCTTGAAGTTTGATGCACTTGATCTTTAAATTGTAATATCTGCTCAGGAGCTGGTTGTGTTCTTTCTTCAATGAGGCAAAGCGGGCGTTCGTGGCTGAAAGGGCATTATCAATCATCCCTTGTAAAGCCTGGCCAGGGACGGCAGGCATAGGATTCGACAGTGAACTGATCCGTGACTCTAATTCTTGGATTTTGTTCTCATAGCCGCTGTAATTATTAGTAGAAAAGACTGCAATAAAGGGATTGGGACTTACTGCTTCATCTTCTGTGCCTCCTGCTCCTGCGACTGTAATCTCATCTTGATCCTTTCCACGTTGGCTAGGGCGGCCTCTTCGCTATGTTTGCGCATTTCAAGTTCCTCGGAACGAGATTCATGTTGAGCAAGCTTACTGCTAAGGTGATCAACAAATGCCCGGAGCTTATTGACCTCTTCCATCTCTGATGAGATCGACTGGAGCTTCTGCCGAGATCGCAACCCTTCCGCTTCGTTCTCAGCCAGTAGCTTCCTCAAATGATCTGCTTCCGCTTTAGCTGCCTGGAGAGCTTGCTTTGTTAACTCCTCATCATTTTTCCATGCCTTTTGCTCTTCTCGCAAGCTTCGTATCTTGAAATTGAGCTCAGCCTCCCATTTTTTAGCCTGGGATTTACTCTTCAGAGCCTCCTGCCTTGAGGCTGTATAGGCCTTCTTCGCCTCCTCTAATTTAGCCTTCAGGGTCTTATTAGTGTTAATCAAATTCTGTGTCTCTGCTTCCGCAGTGGCCTCCTTAATATGTTTTCTCTGTAAGTGACCAATATGGGAGAGATGTTGCTGTTTGAGATAACGCTCGAAATTTAAGTCATTCTTGAGCAACATCACTTCTCTTTGTAGGAATGCGATAGTCCCTTGGGTATCGGATGCGGCCGGCCGAAGTGCTGGTGACCGTGGTACTGTATTTTGGCTAAGTGAGTGAACGTAAGCGTCGAGCCGGGGTGAGGCCGTAACACTTCCATATCCCGGGGGTGGGCCAGAAGGAGGTGGTCCAGGAAGCGGTGGCAGCGAATGCGTTGAATCGTTCCTTATAGACTCATGCAAGTTTGCACGTAAATTCTCTTGGAGCCGGATCATGTCTTGGAGCCGCTCTTCTTCATCACCTAGTGCTATTGTGTGCGGTATTGTCGGACTATCGGGTGTCTTGGAATCCCGAGGTATGGTATGCGGAGAATCTTTTGAGAGGGCCCCGTGCCCTGCGGGAGGGCGTGAGAAGAGCCCAAGGACCTCAGTGTAATTATTGTTTAGGTGTGTTGCAGTGGTATCACCCTTCCAGTCTCGTGCGGGGGTGTCGGATGAGTAGTTGGATGCGTAATCATCATCTACAGCTTCAGAAGACAGCAGGCTTTCGTTGGGTATATCCTCTGTAGGTACTAGCGCCTCGGGGAGTTCTGGTTTTGTGGGAGCAGCTGGGGCAGCTCCTTTAGCCCTTGGGTCGTGCGCAGAACCCACTGGGATACTGCTATTAACAAGACCGATACACTCCGCCGTCACGTCCGCCGGCTCAACCTTCATCCAGCGGCTCTGATCACTTAGTTCCGTCTCAACTGTCAGATTCAGGAAATTCGGATGAAGCGTGTGCCGTTGGCGGTACGTTTCCGTTCGTTGTCTTATGGTCTCTTCGTCGATATCTAAGTGATCAATGTCTTTGTGGCCTGCTCGCTCCAGAAACTTATAGGGTTCCCGAATGAACGCCATAAGATTGAGAGGATATAATCCATAGAGGAAAGTGAAGTAATCGCTCACGTCTGGGGTTGTCGAAGTTGCAGTCTCGAAGGAAGAGTCTAGTTTCTGCCAAGAGCTACTGCAACTTTCGCCCCCAGCCAGGGGCAGGGGAGTACTTGCCCTAGAATAATTGTCTTTGTTTCCGGC
The DNA here is from genome assembly GCA_003521225.1 of Tuber microsphaerosporum. Lineage (NCBI taxonomy): Eukaryota > Fungi > Ascomycota > Pezizomycetes > Pezizales > Tuberaceae > Tuber > Tuber microsphaerosporum. The sequence continues at coordinate 6,258 of QOVD01000522.1, read as the reverse complement.
GAATTTCATCTCTTCCAAACGTACCACACCAAATTTATCCCAACAAAGCACCCTGTTGTAGACCACGAAGAGCCGGGGCAGATAAGACGCCAATGAATTGCACAAATGAGGCATGAACATGATCAAGACAGTCAGAGCTAGGGAGATGACTGTAGTAGATGTATCGTTTTCGAGACATTGTAGAAGGTGATCGAGCAATTCGGTCTGCAGGATCTGGTAGAGGTGTGGCCCCTGTAACCGCACAAAGCTGCACAGCAAGCCCAAGACTTGCAGCCTGTACTCCTTCTGCACTACATAACTATCGATCTTCTCGAGGAATACCTATTTTCCGTGTCAGCCTTGACCATTTGCAATTTCGCAGAATCGTAGCTAACCTTCGGCTTCCTTTTCCCAAAGGCCAAAAGCACAGCCTCAACATTCGCAGAAACAAACCTCTGCCTCTGTTCTTCCTTAAACCCAGCACCTCTATCTGACGATATCAGCTTGGTCTTCTCCAGAAAAACCTCAAACAGCTTATCCGTAAATACTGCCGACGCCTTTGCCTTTTCTCCTGTTGGGTCATCCTCGTCGTCATAAGCCAATACACTGAGAACTATAGCCCGAGCATCCGCCACAACAACCTTTGCTTGCCCCATGGAATCTAACGTTGGCCGAACGAGTGTATCCCACCACTTTAATAACCTCTCCACGCCGATCAGGCCAGGTCGAAGAGCCCGGAAACACGCCAGAAACGTAGCATGCTTCTCCGGCCTATTTCGGACTTTCGATTCATGTAGGCTCAGCAACTCATCATGAAGTCTTTGGGAATCGTGATCATCCGAATTTATATGTTTGTTGAGGTAAGCATGTATGACATTAAGGACGTCATCCGGCAGAGGATAGAGGGGGAGCGGCGCGGACAAGGCCACATTCAGGGTTTTTGATAAGTCCTTTAGAGATCTGTTTAATTCGATCCGGTCAATTAGCTCTAGTGCTGGTGAGGTCAAAATTTTCGGCTAAAGACCATATTGAAGTCCCACATGATAAGATACAAGTGAGAGAATCAATCTCGAAAATGGAATGGAGCACGTACCCCCCAGACATGATGTTATCTATCTACCACCTTCCAATGGTCCTGATAAAGAGTAAAGCAGCCTCGAGCTGTGAAGAAGGAAGAAGACAATTTCTCGTCCACTATCGATATCTACCGTTTATGTTGATAGCTCCTCGTAGTTGGTATTCGGTCGTTAAAGATAAAATCCCGCTCACTCAATTACTTCTTTGTACTCAGAGTTGTGTGTGTGCAATGATTTCCCTCTCCGAGGGTAGAGGGCGAGGGAGAGAAGGGAGACCCAAAATAAAATGAAGTCGTAGCTCGCCCTGGTTGAAGAATCAATTCCAAAGCACACAAACCTTTCTAATAACCTCTCCTCTCCTGTCCTACTCCACTCTTCAGGCAAGGGACTCGGGTTGATATAGCGACAGGGAAAGATTGCGCCGGTAATATCGAACGTCCGCCACGGGGCAACGAAAAAGCAACCAACAACATGGAAAAAAAAGAAAGCAAGGAGGGGGGGGTCACTCTCGCTCAAAGGAGAGTAAGGGCAGGCAAAAGGATGGTTCGAAAAAAATTGGTTGACAGGTGGGCAAGAATAAGCAAGAAGGAAAGGCCTGAGATAACTGACGGCGGCGACGGCGCACAGGCGTCACTCTTGACGAGGGTTTTGGGCTGACGCTACGCAGATAAGATCCACACGATCTGCTGACGGCGGTCGGAGAGCTGAGCAAATTTCTCCCAACAACCACGGGACAGCAGCAAGTTAGTAACAAGGGCAAGGGATTAGGGGAGAATATGTGCTTGTATGGGTGAGCAATAATCGGGAATACAGACCTCTGCGGGTCAAAAGAGGGAGCGAAAGCGTTGGTAGTGCGGGGAGAGTCCGCGGCGGCGAAATCCCACTGCTGGGGAAATTCTCTCGATAGGAGAAAAATGATCAAGAGCAGGCACAGAGTGAGGAATATGTGCGCAGTGGCAGTGGCACAGAAAGCGACTTCCAGAATTTATTCTATGGGATTTACCATGAAGTAAGAGCTGCCGCTGTGATAAATAATAATACAGGTCACGCCCAGTTTGTTGAAAGGGAGAGAGCGAATAACAGCATGCAGGTGGGCAGATGGACGGGTTAATAATATACGGTACCTTAATGGGGATGACTGGCAAATATAATCTCTATTAAAGTATTATAGGTACAATACCTAATATCCTCTACTGTGAGTATACTAGTAATAGTGATAAGTAGTTGCAATATAACTACCTAAAGGCTGCTAGCTAAGCCTGTGCCCAGGAGTCATAATAGGCAACTCGGTTCCCCTCCCACGCCGGTGATGCACAGTAGAAGGACCAGAGCAAAGGCTGCATAGCAATGTTTAGTACACATGGGAAGTCTAAACTCATTATTTGTGGGCGAGGATAGGCATTGTGCTTTATTCCCACTTTTGTCTTTTGTTTTTTCATTTTTGAAATGTCCAATCTCGAGCGCTACTGAGGGATGCCACACCGGTGACCACCGCCAGACGAGATTGGACGCTGTGGCGGATACGTTGAGCCTTCATCTCCCCAACCGGAGAAGCGACCTTCAATAACAGCAGCCAAGGACAGAGCAGAGCCTTTGCGCAAATAGACTTCAAGGGGCTGGACAGAGGTTTAGACGACATCCAATCCTTGCGTCGTTGATTGACCTGGGCGTTAGAGCGCCATTCTGCTCCGGCGCCCTTTTGGAAGGTACCCTTTAAACTCGTTGCGCAAAAGCTCTCCGGTAATTCTAGTTGAATCAGTGGTAAGCCCAAAACGAGCGCTGGGAAACCGTGGGCTTGGGAATTGATTAAAAGAGGAAGGCACCAATCCTAAAAGAGGAAGATCGGAGCTCCCCGTTTTGAAGTTTTGAAGTTACTGTATCACGCATGGGCCCCTTCCGTTATCAAGTGCTCGGGTTTACTATTGTATTACAGTAAAAAGTGCTGCGATAGCTAAACGTCAGGTACCGGGGACCAACGGCAGAAGTACTTTGAGAGTTCACTGTAGTGCCAAGCGCTAACCGTGGAGGTTCCTACGGTACTGTATGATACCTCGATACAGTACCTGTACTCGAGCGCTGTACTTCTCTGATATAAGTGCTATATGCAAATGGTGCTCCTATGGTATGAAAAATTACGAACTTGGACTGCTTTGATTTCGGGTATCATATCCTAGACTTCTGTTTTACGAGAGTTCTACGGAACACTGTACATCGTTAAATAGGCCCCTCTGACTGCGTTTGTGCAATTGCTCTATCGGTATGCTTGTTGATATCATTTGTGCAACATTTATTGCCCCTAGTCCCCCAGCCTCTGTTGGGTCAAAGTTTTGGATTGTATGGATGAGAGGGCACCCCCTCCGATTCAGCCTTCTTTTTATGCAAATGGGGAAGATGCCCCACATCCGGTGAGATGGAGCAGCAGGAATTCGCAACCAAGGCGTTCGATTGGGTCTGGAAGTACCAGTAAGTTACTCCAAGTGCGCACCGGTATTACTTGTAGTTCGAGGAGCCCGCACAATTGCGGTGCAGTACCGGGATAAATTTTATAGAATTGCCGGTACAGTACTCGAGGATCATGGCTCGTCCTAATTCGCCACTGTCCCTCTCAGGCGCCATCCAGCATTCCGATCGGGTCTCATTTCATTTTCAAGCCGTGTTTGGGCCTTTATTCGTAAGAATAGCATGCCCTTCTGCTCAGCAATCTGCTGTCTCGGTTCGTGTGCAGGTATCGTGTTCCCTGGTCCACGGGAAATCTCCCGCCCATGTAGCCCATCGCAAAAGGGGGAATGCTATCAGTTCCTAAGCTGTTTATGTAAACGAGAATTGCTCCATTTGTGCGTAACTTACCGTTGAACATGATACATGGCTTGTGCCGGTGTGAGTCTGCCACCGCCGGTCAACCAGATCCAGATATCGGAGCAAACGCCCTATGCATCTCTTATGATGTCGTGGAACTGCGGTATTGAATTCTTTAGGGAGGGGGCTCGTGGGATAAATTGTAGAAGCATTATAATAATACTTTGGAAGGTTCTGCGTGATGCACGGAGCATTCAATAAACTTCTAGTTTCGGTTCCTGTGTCTGAAATCTGTTGCGCCTTTTCGCCCTACGGGCTCATTCGAGCAGTCTCGGGGAGACAGGAGCTCAGTTCGATTCCCCTCTTTTCCCCATAGATAGGAAGTTCAGATGTTTCAGGACCCACCAAATATAGGCTATTGGACAAACCGCTTGCGGAAAAGTCTACCGGTACTTGACGTTACCGAATCTGTGTCACTGCTGCCGGAAACGCTGTGGTTGGCAGATTTAGCTTAATCGCATCTCGCACAGCTCTATTAGTGCTGGCAAAAGTGTAAGGGCCCCCGATACCAGTTTTTTTAGTGCACAAAGCATCGCGTGGCAGTACAAGCATTATCTCTATATTTCACCCTTGGGGTTAACAGGATTTGTGCCGTACATTTGTACTCTATAAATATTTTCTTCACCAAAATTCTCCGAAAAGTCTAGGCATCATACGGCAGTTAGAAGTTGCCGTGTCCTGTTTCTCCCAGAAATAAACAGTGGAACGGCAGGAATAGACTGTGCTGGTCCAGTATGCCGTCTGATATTTTTGCTCATCTTTGCAGACGCAAGTCAAGATGCAACAAAAATTGTTTGGAATGCGCACCCGTTCGTAAAAGCACCACGCCGCTTCTAGAGCCACCGTCAACGATATCCCGTTCATTGGGGTCTGCCTCATTTTCAACTTTAATCTACCCCCCTGAATTATTCCGCACAAGCGAAGACATACTTGTATCATACGAACGACCATGAGGCGAACCCTGATCTCCTATTGTGTAGCTTTGAGAAGTCCTCGTCTTAGTACGAGTCCGTATCCTTGGATTTAAAACAATAGACAGGCGGATTGGATCCTGTATGATAAACCTATGAACTCTCGAGACAGGGCATTTTTGGCAAAGCCCTCATCGTGCTTATAAGTAGAGACCCTCACAATTGTCATCAATATAATATTATTATATATTAAATTTTTGCAATGGAGACGGGATCTCGGATGGTTGGATTTGTTGAAATGCCTTATTCCTCGACCAGTCGGCAAAGGAGTAATAACTAGAGTGCCAATCATTGGCTAAATCGGTAAGCCACATGCAGTGCAATAGCTATGATTTTAGTTTGAAATTTTCTGCTTTTTCAGGCTGAAAAGGGCCTCAATTATTAGTATCTGAGAGAGCACTCTACTGAGTACTACATGTACAGCATTCGGGTACCAACATACGGTATACACTGCGCCGGTAGACAAAAAAAGAAGATTCTTAAAGAGCCTATAGAACGGAAGGTCGAAGATCGGCTGGCAAGGGAGTAAAGATATTGAGAGTGGCTTGGATCAGGGAAAGAGGAGGCGGGTAAAGGAGATCTGATATTGTTTGTAGCGAGTCATAGGCCAATTGGGATAGAAACTTGCCTGGTCGTACTCGCAACCTTTGGCTTGCAGTAGAAGCCCTCCTAGAGAAACATCCGTTACAGTAACGTATGATACGCCAAATGGTCCGCATCTCACCACCAACCCTCACTGTACGGTCCTATTTGAGCGGCACTGGATCAATGTATGGACTACTGATATGAAATGGGAGCACTGTACCAGTACTGTATACTACCCAGTACAGTGGTGTGCCTAGCGTCAGAATATATTAGTAGAACACGAGAGATTGATCTTTGTTCTCTGAAGGCAGCGTGTCTGAAACTAGATATCATCGTGTGCAAGTCGGGGAAGCTTCGACCGGCCACCGAATACCCGGATGTAGATCTACCTCCCGTAACCGTATATTTGGAGAACCCATGACATGACGAATTTTGACATATATCTCCGCAGTCGCGCATCTCTGCATAATCTTTCAATGAGACTTTTTTGACTACTCATATTGGGATGCTCGGCCGGCATCTGCGAAGGGTCGTCGGGAGGGTCCGAATCACAGATAAGCGCTTGTTATACAGGGGTTATTGAAGATTTGCAGATGGAGATTTCCCCGCGGCGATCTCGGAGGTAGGTTCCATGAGATCGACAGAGGCAGACTACTGTACTCGGAGGGTTCATTAAAAACTGGAAAGATCAATACCCTTGTCATGCGAGGTTGGTGAGCAGAAAACAACAAAAATTGGAAAAACCCCCTGGGGATCAGCAGTCCAAGAACCCGTAGTAGAATCCAGTGAAA
>QOVD01000519.1:0-14736 GCA_003521225.1 Tuber microsphaerosporum | reverse complement strand
AGGAGAGGCGAGGGGTGTTGCTCCTGGAGATAGCGGCGGCTAAGGCCTGGTTTCCAGGGGGAGTAGGGGGGATTTCCATGATCGGACAGGGGGAGTGTAAAGGCAGGTGTGGAGTGTCGCGGAAGCAAGGTGGGAAGAAAGATGTTCTACTAGAGGGGGGAAGGTAGAGGGCGAGAAGCTTGGACTAACTACACGAGGTTTTTTTTTTTTTTTTTTTTTTTTTTTTTTTTACATCAGGTGCTTTGATTTTCAACTACAAGGCTCAAAGACTACATGCAGCGCTAGCTATGGTAAAGAAAAGCCCCAACCCCGCCGAGAACACTGGAAAAAGCCATCGTCCCAAGTCCATATGGTCCGAGACCAACCGGACAATCTCGCCCTCAAGAAATACCAAAATACTCCTCAAAGACAAGCAGGAGACAACAGGAAAACAAGTAACTTGCACAGCTCCCACCGACGCCGAACGATCCGCCAACTAAAACAAAAGAAACCAAATTTATATCCCTATTGCGAACGTAGAGTAAACCAAGGACGTTGATAGCACAGGTGGTTGGCGGTTGCCAGAAATATCCAACCGAGCAGATCATTTCAACTCAACCCAAGGAATGTAAACCGATAACGGAGACAGTGCAATACGACTATCGACGGAAACCAAGGGGAGTCCTGGTAAGCAGCAAAGGTCGGGAGGGGGATGGGCGGTCGCTTGGTGGAAAGCCGACCATAAAGGAATGGTAGCTGTAACAGAGCCACTGGACGAAGACGCGAGTAGGATGGATGGAGTGGTAGCCAACTCGCTAGAAACAGCCAACAAACAGGCCATAGTTGAGCGATTTTCGAACACGACGCGAAAGACGAAGGGAGATGTTACGGACCGAAGGTTTGCCCATCAAGGGTCAAGCTCTCTAATCGAAAAGGTACTCTCACCAGAGTCACGACACAGGAACGCCGACCGTGAACCTAGAAAGGAGGGTTACCGACACTCTGAAGTCGGTAAGCCAGGCGAAGCAACGACGGGAAGAGAATAGAGAATGAGACGGAGGACTACACAGACAGCCCCTAGAAACACGCTTGCTCAGGGCGAGATCATGATAAGCGCCGAAGGGGGTTGGTAGGGAGCCGTCCAAGGCCTAATAGGCCAATAGAGGGACGGGCGTTCGTGGATGGAGTTGACGATGATATTTCCTTGTGTTGAAATTTCAATCGGCGGAGGTGGACAGGAGATGGTTCGTGTTTTTGTGGAGAGGAGATCGTTCGTGGACTAACTACTGGACGTTTTTTTCTTCTTTTTTTTCTCTTTTTTTTTTTTATATCAGGTGCTTTGATTTTCAACTACAAGGCTCAAAGACTACGTGCACCGCTAGCTATGGTAAAGAAAAGGCCCAACCCTGCCAAGAACACGGGAAAAAGCCATCGCCACAAGTCCCTGTGGTCTGGGACCAACCGCACGATCTGGCACTCAAAAAATACAAAGTACTCCCCAAAGACAAGCAGTAGGCAACAGGAAAACCAGCAATCCGCACAGCTCCAACCGACACCAAACGTTCCGCCAGCTAAAACAAAAGAAACCAAATTAATATACCTTTAGCGAACGTAGAGAAAACCAAGGGCGTCACTAGCGGAGGGGGTCCGCTATGGCCAGAAATGTCCAACTGAGCAGAGCATTACATTCCAACCCAAGGAACCTAAACCGATAACGGAGGCAGTGCAATACGACTACCGACCGAAACCGCCGGGTTCACCAGTGACATGCAAAGGACGAGAGGTGGATGGACGGCCGACTGGGTGGAAAGCCAACCATAATAAGGAGTGATAGCTGTAACAGAGCCACAGGATGAAGATCTGAAGAGAAGGGACGGAAGGGTAGCCAACGCGCTAGAAAGAGCCAACAAACAGGCCATAACCGATCGATTTTCGAAGACAACTCGAAAGCGGGAACCGAGATGTTACTGACCGAAGCTTTCCCCATCAAGGGTCGAGCTCTCGAGACGAAAAGGTACTTTTACCAGAGTCGGAACACTCTAACGCCGTCCGTAAACGTAGAAAGTAGGGTTGACGACCGTGAGAAGTTGCTAAGCGAGGCGAAGCAACAACGGGGAGAGGATGAACAACAAGACAGAGGACCACGCAAAGGGCCACTAGAAACACGCTTGCTCAGGGCGAGAAAATGATAAGGGCCGAAAGGGGTGTGTAGGGAGCCGTCCAGGGCCTAGCAGACTAATAGAGGAACGGGCTTTCGTGAATGGAGTTGACGATGATCTCTCATGGTGTTGAGATTTCAATCGCGGTAGATGGAGAGGAGATCGTTCGTGTCTAACTAATGGACTGTATTTTTTCTTTTTTTTTCTCTTTTTTTTTTTTTTTTTTATATCAAATACTATTGTTTTCAACTACCAAGGCACAAAGACAGCGTGCATTATCAGATATGGCCAACAAAAACCCCACAATCCAAACTGGCGGCAGTGGAAAAAGCGGTCATCCCAAGCCGCTCTGGTATGGGGCCAACCCCACGATCTCGCAGACAAGAGAGTAAAACAACATCGGCTGGCCGAAGTGGATGACAAAGTAAATTCCCAAAACCCCACAAGCTGGAAACAACAGGAAAACCACTTGCCATAAACTACTACCCACTAACAATAAAAACACTGCATGCGCAGCGAAGCAAGGAGCGAAAGGTGTAACCAATACAAACAAAAGGAAACACAAACAAGGGGAACCCATGAGAAGAAAGCTCAAAGGAGACATAGAGTAAACACAACACTAACGATCTCGAAAGAGGGCCGGCCATCACCATATTTGAACCAGGGAGCAATCATAACATGAAAGAGACCGGTAGGACAATTACATCGTCCAAGGCCTGAGTGGTGTTCAAGGAGGCGGTGCAATACCATGAACAGTCGTAACCAAGGAATGCGACCACGGGCAGTCGCGGGGGGCCAGTGGGGCCACCAGGCAGAGGCGATGCCAGCCGAAAGGGTGATCCAAGCCGACCGTGTAAGCGATGGCGAGGGAGGAACACGGGGGTGGCTGTAACTGGGCTACCGGACGAGACAAGGGGACGAGGGGAGAGGGTGGAGGGCTAACAACTCGCTAGAAACAAGCGACAAACAGGCTATGCACGAGAGATTAAGGACCGAGAGGACGATAGCGAGTACCAGGAAGATACTGACGGAAGCTTTCCACAGCGAGGGACAAGCCATAGAGCCAAGGGCGTACTTGCACCAAGGTCCGGACTCCATAACGCCGACCGTAAACGTAGAAAGGAGTAAAGCCGACCGGGGCCATCGCTATGCCAGGCTTGCGACCGTGGGACGAGGGGTGGGTGAGAAGAAACTTGAAACAACCTCTAGGACAACATTTTCTCAAGGCGAGATGATAATAAAAGAGGAGGAAGGTAGTGTCATCACCCTCCTAGGCGACGAGGCCATCACAGAAGAGGAGAGGGAGGGGGTGGCATTGACGATGAATTCTCATACTTTTGGGATTTCAATCGCCGGAGGTGTAGAGGAGATCGTTCCTGGCTAACTACTCCACAGTTTTTTTATTTTTTTTTTTTTATTTTTTAGTTTATATCAACTTGCATTTGTTTAACAACTACCGGGTACAAAACAGGCATGCATCATCAGATATGGCCAAGAAAAAACCCCGATCCAACCTGGCGCCAGTGGAAACAGCCATCATCCCAAGACGCTCTGGTATGGGCCCAACCGGACGATCCCGCAGGCAAGAGAGAAGAACAAAATCGGCTGGCCGGAGCGGACGACAAAGTAAATCCCCAAAACCCTACAGGCAGGAAACAACAGGAAAACCACTCGCCATAAACTCCCACCACCTAAATAAATATAAACCCTGCCTAAGCAGCACAACAAGGAGAGAAAGTCTAACCAATACAAATGAAAGGAAAGACAAACAAGGAGAACCCATGAGAAAGAAAACCCAACCGAGACAGAGAGTAAACACTACACTAACATCCCGGCAAGGGGCCGGCCATCATCCTTGAGTCGTAAACGAGGGGCAATCAAAACACGAAAGAAGCCAGCCGAAATTACATCGCACCAAGGCTAACCGTCGTTCAAGGAGTCGGTGCAATACCATGAACAGTGGTAAACGAGGCATGCGACCGTGGGCAGCCGCAGGGGGGCGAGTGCAGCCACCAGGCAGAGAGGATGCCAGCCGAAGGAATGACCCAAGACGACCGTGTAAGCAAGGGCGAGGGAGGGACAAGGGGTGGCTGTAACCGGGCCACGGGACGAGACAACCGAACAAGGAGAGGAGGTGGAAGGCAAAACAACTCGCTAGAAACAAGTGACAAACAGGAGATGCTAGAGAGATTTCGGACCGCGAGAACAACAGCGGGTACCGCGAAGTTACTGACCGAAGCTTTCCCCAACGAGGGACCCGCCATAGAACCGATGGCGTACTTTCACCAAGGTCCGGACACCATAACACAAACCGTAAGCATAGAAAACGTGCAGAGCCGACCGGCGCGGTCGCTAAGCGAGGCTTGGGACCGTGGGAGGAGGGGGTGGGTGAGAGGAGCCTTCCAACAACTTCTAGGACAACGCTTTCTCAAGGCGAGGCCATAATAAAAGAGGAAAAAGGTAGTGTCGTCACCTTCCTAGGCAGCGAGGCCATCACGGGAGAGGAGAGGGAGAGGGCGGAGTGGACGATGATACCTCATGGTGTTGAGATTTCAATTGCCGGAGGTGGAGAGGAGATCGTTTGTGGCTAACTACTCCACAGTTTTTTTTTTTTTTTTTTTTTTTTTTATATCACTCTTTATTTTCGTTTCAAGGCTTACAGTACAAGACTCGCTCACGGAACAAAAAGGGTGTGCAGCAGCGGCTATGACCCCAAAGACCCGGTGTGCTTCCAAACCCACAGTCCATCCCGTACCACCCCTCTGCTAAAAACCCTCTGACCCTGCCCGACAAGAGCGGAAACCCGCATACAAGCCCGGTGCTCTGGGTAGAAAACTACAGAGAGAAAATACAGGCCTGAGCTCCGACAAACCCTCCGCAGACAAGCAGAAAGAAAGAAAACAAACAACAGTGAGACCCCAAAGAGAAACCCAAAAGTGTACTACTGTCCAACCCAACATACCCCACCAGCTTTCCCCATCGGTCCACGTAACTTGGTACACATACGGAGCGGAAACAAAATCGCCCCGGAAAAACCGGTAAACGCACTCATGCGAAGCTGCGGAAGCCGAGCTGTAGATACACCGTGGGAGGGACGACGCAATCGAAGAAACTCGGGACCTTGTGGCGTAAGCGAATCAATCCAACCCTCCGGAAAACAACCAAGGTAAGGTAGCAGTAGGATGGAAGGCGGAAGGAGAGAGCGCGACCGCTGGAAGGCAGTCGGCAAACGAGGGGAGGGCTGTAACCGAGCCACGGGACGAACGACCAGGAGAGGCGGGGAGAGACAAGGGAGCGGAGGGGTAGACCCAATCAAGAAGTGCGACCCGGACCGACCGAAGCGAGATCAGAGTTTTTCGACGATGCCGACCGTACCAGACCGAGTTCCCAGGAGAGAGTGCGATACCAGGGAGCAGAGCCACCGGGGCCACTACTTCACCGATAACCGGCCACTGCAGAAGGCCATTGACGAGAACGGGGTTGCAGACCGTGTGCAAACCCTAAGCGAGGGCAGTGCCGCGATAGCGAGGAAAGGGAGGAAGAGTAACCATGAACCCCCTAGACAAAGACTGCCCGAGAGCAATGCCATCAGGAGGGGAACAGAGGGGAGAGGGGTGAGGACGCGTCACCCTCCTAGGCAGCGAGGCCATCAGAAGAGAGGAGTGGGAGGTGGGTGGAGTTGACGATCATTTCTCATGGTGTTGAGATTTCAATCGCCGGAGGTGTAGAGGAGATCGTTTGTGGTTAACTACACGACAGTTTTTTTTCTTTTTTTTTTTTTATCTTTTTTTTTGTTTTTTTTTTTTTTTTTTATATCATATACTATTGTTTTACAACTACCGAGGTACAAAAGACAGCATGCATCATCTGATATGGCCAACAAAAACCACACGATCCAACCTGGCGCCAGTGGAAAAAGCCATCATCCCAAGACCCTCTGGTGTTGGCCCAACCGCACGATCTCGCAGAGAAGAGAGAAAAACAAAGCTGGCTAGCCGAAGCGGACGACCAAGCAAAACCCCAAAACCCTACAAGCAGGAAACAACAGGAAAACCACTTGCCATAAACTCCTACCCCCTGACAAAAAGAACACTGGATGCGCAGCGAAACAAGGAGCGTAGATGTGACCATTACAAACGAACGAAATCACAAGCAAAAGGGGAACCCATGAGAAGAAAACCCAAACAAGACATAGAGCAAACACTACACTAACGATCTCAGAAGGGGGCCGGCCATCACCCTATTTGAACCAGGGAGCAATCATAACACGAAAGAGACCGGTAGGACAATTACATCGTCCAAGGCTTTGGAGTGGTTCAAGGAGGCGGTGCAATACCATGAACTGTCGTAACCGAGGAATGCGACCACGGGCAGCCGCGAGGGGCGAGTGGAGCGACCAGGCAGAGTGGATTCCAGCCGAGAGAGTGATCCAAGCTGACCGTGTAATCGAAGGCAAGGGAGGGACAAGGAGGTGGCGGTAACCCAGCCGCGGGACGAGACGATGGGACGAGGAGAGGGGGTGGAAGGCAAACGACTCGCTAGAAACAACCGACAAACAGGCCATGCTCGGGTGATTTCGGACCGAGAGGACGATAGCAAGTACCGCGAAGTTACTGACCGAAGCTTTCCCCAACGAGGGACAAGCCATAGAACCAAGGGCGTACTTTCACCAAGGTCCGGACACCGTAACGCCGACCGCAAACGTAGAAAGAAGTAAAACCAACCGGGGCGGTCGCTAAGCGAGGCTTGCGACCGTGGGACGACGGGGTGGATGAGAAGAGCCTTCAAACAACTTCTAGAACAACGCTTTCTCAATGCGAGGCCATAATAAAAGAGGAAGAAGGTAGTGTCGTCACCCTCCTAGGCAACGAGGCCATCACAGGAGAGGAGAGGGAGAGGCTGGGGTTGACGATGATTTCTCATGGTGTTGAGATTTCAATCGCCGGAGGTGTAGAGGAGATCGTTCGTGGTTAACTACTCGACAGTCACGGCCTCTTTATATAGGCATTCCTCCCACAACCCTAACCCTGGTGACTCATACCCTTCAGTCATATTATCTCATTACTCGTATTGAGTCCTATGTGAAATCCATCAGCTGACTTCCAACAAGTCAGCTATGCCACCTACCTAACTCAATCATAATCCAAATAACAAGTCATGTGCGCAACTTGTGTCACATGAGTAAAACCCATGACCCGTGACATGAGTCATGTGCGAAAGGCATAAGTCATATGACAACAATCGTGCGTCATTTGAAAACATCAACCAATAACATAAAAACTATTATATCGCAAGTGCGAGTCTTGTAAAACAAATCACAAACCTATGACTCATAACCATGAGTCATCTGAAACCAAGTTCCTCGCTTAGTCATGTTTGGTACATTAGCTGCCTTCTCCCCTAGCATCGGTCCCTCGATGCTTAATCCTCAAATTGCAACAACCTTTCTCCCATACGTTTGAGATGCCTTTTCAAAGGTCTGTTGCTGCTTTCTTCGTTTCTCCATGCCGACTTCATCATTCTCAACATGTTGTGCCCTACCTCAAGTGATCCAGGTTGGTCCGCAATTGTCTTCTGTTGATTGCGGATCGTTTCGTCTTTGATTCATATCATGTCCTCAAGGTGTGCGTTCTGTTGCATTTGGCCTTCAATTTACCATTACAGGCTGTCGGTGTCTGGAGCTGTTCCTTCTCTTTCGCTTCTTTCTTCCTCTTCTTTTTCGCCCCTCTCCCTCTCCAGCCGGGTTCTCACGGCTTCTCTTCTATTCCTCGTTCCTTGGTGTTTCCTACTTAGCGGCTCCGGAGCTCCCCCTGGTCTGGGATCATATCCCGCATTGATTTTCGCATTTTTATGGAACGTGCAATTGTCTTTGAAGTACACGTCCCAAGTATAGATCTCCCGGTCTGACCTTCGCGTTGGTCTTGTTGGCGGAGGAGGTGGAGGAGTTGGTGCTGACTCGTACGGCGTTGAGTAAGCTGTCGTCAAGTCGACACTGTTTCTTCCAGGTATTTTGGGAAACCAATTCCCAGTTTTTTCGCTGATGTGAACTTGACATTCGTCGTCATAACAGCCCGTCCACGATAGCCGGAGATGCTTGTTCCGTTCCATGTTTCGCTTCGCTTCAATCTGATCCGCATCCAGCTCCGAATCTGGTGGCCTAGAATATGTTGGGCTGGTAGGCGGAAATGGGCCCAAGCTGCGAGTGCCGTAATTGCCCCATCCTTCTTCAGCCTTAAGCGGTTTGGCGGTTCGTTGGGGGGACTCCATTTCCACACATTCTTGGTTGGTCCGGGTAGCGTGAGGGGAATCGTTGAATTGCGAGCTCAGCATTGTTGAAGTTTTCTGCGGAGTACTACGTTTTGTCGTGTTCTGGTGAATATCCCTTCCACTTGGCTCGATATTGCAAGTGGTTTTCGATGTACTGGAGAGTCGATGATTTCTTCGAGTTCGTAATCGTTTTCTCCATCTATCTCAATAGGTGGAGGAGAGGTTTGGATTTGTGAGGGGAATCTGTTGTCTTCGCTTGGTTCGAGAAGTGAGATTTGGAATGTGTCCTGTATCTTCATCGAGGATGGCAGAGTCAGCTTATAAGGGCTGCTGCCAAGCTTTGCCACTATCTTGAATAGCCTGATTTTCTTGTAATCCATTTCTTTTGATAGTCTCGTGGTCTTGATGTTGCGTGGCATCAAGCAGACTTTATCGCCTGATTTGAGATTCGGATCGGGTTTTCGGTGTTGATTGGAATATTCTTTTTGTCGTAATTGTGCTCTCACCATTTCACTTCGTAATGTGTCGTGTAATTCCCTCATATCTTCTGTTGATATTTTCTTCGCTTGCATCAGATGACCGATTGTTTCGTATTCGGAGTTGATTCCGTAATTTGCATAAAATGATGTTGTTTTCATTGTTTACTGATATCCGTAGTTGTATCCATATTCCACCAGCAATAATACCTCATACCAATCATCTTGTTGGTAATTGATATATGCTCGGAGGTATTGTTCCAATATGGCATTGTTCCATTCTGTTTGTCCGTCCGTTTGTGGGTAAAATGCCGTGCTGAGTCGCCGTTCTATTCCCATTTTCGTTGTGGTGTCTTTCCACAAGTCTGATGTGAATAGTGTGCCTCGATTCCTGATGATATCTCGTGGGATTCCATGTAGTCAAACTATTTCTCGTAGAAATAAATTTGCAAACTGCCGAGCGCCTAGATCTGTTCGGCATGGTATGAAATGACTCATTTTGGTCAGGCGATCTATGACTACAAAAATAGTGTCATAAGCGTTCGATATCGGCATATCCGTAATAAAGTCTATAGCTATCGAATTCCATGTTCGATCCAGTGCCTCGTTGGGTTGTATTAGTACATAGTGTGCATGTCGGACCACTTTGGTTCGTTGACATGTGTCGCAGTGCTTGCCATATCGTTTGATCGCTTCCCTCATATTCGGCCTCTAGTATTTGCGGCATATGAGTTCCATAGTTTTCACCGTTCCCCCGTGTCCTGCCTGTGGGACATCGTGGTGGTTGTAGATAAGGGCGCTCTTTACCGCTTTGTCGTCTGGTATACATATCTTTCCTTAGTACCAAAGGTATTGGTCCTTCCATCGGCATAGCCTGAGTGCTAGCCCTTTCATCTCTTTTTCTTCTTTGTCCAATACTTTTTTGATTTGTCATATGTATTCGTTCATTTTGCTTTATTCCTGGATTTTTCCTTCCTCCATGTCCTGGAATTCCACTAGTTCCAATGGCTTGATTTCCTCCCGATACTGTTCCTTCGGAAGTAGTATTTGAGGAGTATTAATGAGCCTTTGATCTCATGCCGTTGGTAGGTCTCAAGCTCTTCAGGTGAGTGCGTCGGCTTTCCCGCTTTCCTTTTCTGGTTGGTAGTATATTTTGAAGTCGAACTGACGTATCCGTAGTTCCCATTGTTTTTGCAGGTCGCTGAGGTTTTTTGAAGTCATGAAGGTAACCAGGTTCTTGTTGTCCGTCATAACTCATACTGTGGGCCGACATCCTTTGACGTATCTTCTCCATCCCTCTAGAGCTTGTATGACTGCTAATAGTTCTTTGTCCTGGACGTCGTAATTAATTTCGGCGTCTGTCCTCGTCTTTGATCAGTATGCGATTGGTCTCCATCTTCCGTCTGGTCCGTGTTGTGATAATATGGCTGAATAGACATATTTCGATGCGTCTTTCTCGATCTTTGTTGGTCTATCAGGGTCGTAATGGACCACGACCGGTGACGTGGTGAGTTTTCTTTGTAGTTCTTTGAATGCTGCTTGTTCGACATCTCCGCATTCCCATTTAACCGCTTTCTCGGTAAGCCGGTTTAGTGGTTTGCTTGTCCAGCTGAACCCTTCTATCAAACGCCGATAGACGTTGCAGAAGCCGAGAAAGCATTACACTTCCTTAACCTTTGTTGGTGCTGTCCATTCCCATATTGCTTTTGTTTTGATGGGAT
The DNA here is from genome assembly GCA_003521225.1 of Tuber microsphaerosporum. Taxonomy (NCBI): domain Eukaryota; kingdom Fungi; phylum Ascomycota; class Pezizomycetes; order Pezizales; family Tuberaceae; genus Tuber; species Tuber microsphaerosporum. The sequence continues at coordinate 4,134 of QOVD01000519.1, read as the reverse complement.
CCGTCTTGATGGCATCTTCGTTGATTATGAATACAAGGTATTCCACTTCCTTCTTGTGGAATTCACATTTGGGAGACTTGACCTTCATTCCTGATTCGTATATATCTGCCAAGATGTTGGCGACATCATTTCGGTGTAGTTCCAAGGTGTCCGAGTATATTAGGACATTGTCCAGATATACTATGCAGCAGATATTGATATATCTCCAAACCGTGTTGTTAATCCACCTTTGGAATGCCACAAGTGCATTGGTTAATCCAAAGGGCATTACCAAGTATTCGTATGTTCCCAATTTGCTTGAGAAAGTCGTTTTCCATTCGTCGCCTTCCTTGATTCTAACCCTATGCTAGGCATCCTTGATATCAAGTTTCGTGAAGTATTTGGCCGTCTTGAGCCTTTCCAGTGCTTCGCCGATGAGTGGTAGTAGATACCAGTCTTTCTTGGTGACCTTATCAAGTCCTCGGTAATTAACACATAGCCGAAGCTTTGCATCCTTTTTTTTGACGAATTGTATGGGCGACGCTAAGTCTGTCCATACTTCTCGTATCCATCCTCTTCCTAGGTTTTGATTGATATATCGTCGTAATTTGTCTAGTTCGTCCGCGCATAATGGATATATCCTCTTTGTGGGGACTTTCTCTCCGTCATTTAGGTTGATTTCCAGGTCAACTCCTGGTCGGAGTGGTGGTATTCCAGTTTTTACTTCTTTTTCAAAGACGTTCATTAGGTAATGGTATTCCTTCGAAACTATTTCTTCAAGTTCCTTGTGTTCGTTGGCTTTTTTGTTCCTGATAGCCAATTCCATGCTGATGTTCACTGCTTCCAGTCTCATCTCGTTTTCGATCCAGCTTCTTTTGATGATCCCGGTGGTTTCTCCGCTCGGGTAGAAGTGGCCGAATGCTTTAGCCGAGATTTCACTTATCTCGATCCTTGGTTTTGACACACTAGCTTCCTGGCTAAGGTCTTGCTTGGTCTCTGTACTGCCGAATCATTGGTCGCTTCTCGCGGTTTGATCCAGTGAGGCTACTTTGTATAGCTCTCCGTCATTGATTTTTTCAATAATCAACTGTGCGATTCGATCTCATTTTCGTACCGTGTACTCGGTAGCTCCTTGGTTGACCATTACTACCTTCACTTCACCTCTGTAATCGGCATCTATAACTCCCGCATTGGTGCAGAGTCAGTGCTTGACTGCAAGACCACTATGTGGAGCTAATCGGCCATAAGTGTTGTGAGGTAACCCAATGGCTATTCCAGTTCCGATCGTCACCAACCCCTTGGCTGGTATGCAAATATTCTCAATTGACTACAGGTCGCTTCCTGCTGCCTGAACTGATCCCTTCGTAGGCATTCTCGCTTTGTTAGTCAATCGTTTGACCTTGACATGCTTGTCAATGCTGGCCTGAACTTCAGATAACTTGGTAACCAAGTTTTCTTCCTGGGCTTCCGCTTCCGGAACAGCATACTCAACATGTTGACTGTTCAAACGCCATGTTGTGCATTGTTCGCTGTTGAAAGTAATCTTCTTATCGTTCCAATCGATAGTCGGATTATGGGTTTGTAACCATAGCATTCCCAAGCTGAACTTATGGTTTTGCAAATTCGCCACCTGGAGAGTTGCTAATTCCCTATTGCTATTGATGTCTATAGGTACTTTCACAACATGGGTGACTGGCCCCATGCCTCTTGGCTTCCCATCCGCTAGGTAAATTTCTCTCAGTTTCTGAGCTCGTGTTGTCAGGATTCCGTGCTTCTCGCATATCCCTTGGTTGATAAAATCTTCAGTCGCTCCCAAGTCGATCATTGCGTTGATCGTGACCGTTTCCTTTTTTCCGTGAAGTCTGACCTTCACCATAATATGATCGTTTTTGTATTCGAGTGTTTCCGTGTAGTTGAGTGCCGCGTAGTAGTTTCCCAAAATGATGGGTTTTCGTTCCGGTGTATCCCTCAGACCATCTCTTACTGGGGACTTTCTTTGTTTCCCGACTGCTCGGGCTCTTTCTCCACCTCCATTTCCCTGATCTTGGGTCTGGTTCCCCATGGTGGTCGTCGTTGACATTGTCAGTTTCTTTGCTGAGTAGTGTAGTCTCGTCCGTCACTTGGATTGTTGCAATCTTTTGCTCTGTAGTTTGGTTTTCCGAATTTGAGGCATAGCTGCTCTCTAAGTCTTCTTGTGAATTCGTTGTTGGGTAGCCTCCAGTTAGGCTGCCTTCGTGTCGCATCGAGGTCCATTGGCTCTCCTCTTTGGTCGTTGAGGGTTGGCCTGCATGTGCCATCCTGGTTTCTTGGTACTTCGACAGCCCCCTTCGGTGGGCTTCTCTGTTGTATGCTGCTGACGAATTTGATGCGATTTTCTTTTTGGATAGCCCAGTTCGCAAGGTCTTGGATGTCGTCTGTTTCATAATTGCCCTGTCCCCACGCGTCTTGTAGGGTACGATTGATTCCTTTGAGGAATATTCGTTGCATTGTTTGATCATCATAATCTGCTTCTTCTGCTGTTAACCGGAATTCATTCCAGTATTCGGTTATGTTCCGCTTCCTTTGAATCAGGTCCTCGATCTTGCTTCTTGCGGAGTTTTGAGTATCGACGTCTCCGAACTGCCTTTGCAGGGTTTCCAGAAACCAGCACCAGGTGTCCCAGTTATCAGTTTTTCTTCCTTCTTCATATGGTGTAATCCACTTTGCTGCCCCGTCCCTCAGTAGTGACTTTGCGTATGTCACCTTTTCTGCGTCCATGGTAACGCCTGTGGCTTCATAGTAGAAGTTACATTTTTCTATGAAGGTTCGTAGTGACGCTCGTTCACCTCTGAACTCCGCTGGTGGTTTGACATTTAGTTTCGAAGATTCCCGACCGCGAGCCAACTGTAGTATTTGTTGTAGTTGATTTTCTGTGAATCCTCCCAATTGCATTGCCGGCGCAGAGCCCCCTGCTGGGGGGTTGCTCGGCCCGCCTTGTGCAGCTGGTGCTGCTGCTGACATTGTGTTTTTTCGTGTAATAGCCGGTGATGCTGTTCCTTCAGATCCTTCCCGAGATCCTGGTTCTGGTGATATCGGGCTTCCTGCCCTTGATGTTCCAACTGAGTGTTGAAGTGCTTCTCCTAATGTCTCAATGTCGAATACTGCCTCTGCTAGTGGGTCCTCTTCTTGGTCCGTCGTCTTGTGTGTTTGTTAGGTGCTGCAAATGGACGCAACCAAATGTAACAATCCTTCCCTCTGGGCGATACTTGCAGCAGGTAACAACTTCCTCGCTTTCGTACACTACTTCTGATAGCCGAACACTCTTGCTCCTATCGTGTAGTCAAGATCGTACTAAGAGACACTTCTCTTATTCGCCAGGAATCGTGATAGTAAAGATAACTTGATTTGATAGTATAAGAAAGTACTTAGATGGTTTAGTGAGGAACTAACTATTTGACCGTTTTTTTTTTTTTTTTTTTTCTTTTTTTTATATCATTTATTCGTCTTTAGATACAAGAACTCGCATGCAGCGCTAGCTATGGCGTAAACAAAACCTTAATCCCAAATGCAAGTTACAAAAGAAAACCCATTACCAAAATCTCCGCGCACTAGGTCAGAAACCCGACCTCTCATTTCAACGGGCTTATAAAAGTAAAGGTCAAAAAACAAAATAACCTCAACAGGAATATCTGCGTGCCCAGGAAAATTATCATTAAACAAAGTAAATCATCAAACAACACGAACATGAGAGGACCACCACAAAGGAACACCAACATGCTCAGGGGCGAGCGAGAAAGGAAGGACCATTGAGGAGGCCGGAGTGGGAGGAGAGGAAATCATATCTGGGGGAAAGTTAATTTGCGCGTCCTTTATGAACGCAGAAAGTGAGAGGAGTTGGTCTTTATTGGACCAAAGGGGGTAGTCCGCTTCGACTGAGAAGACGCCCCGGAGGAGGCGGGACCTGGCATCGCGATCGGAGGAACAAGACAGGATAGCATGGCTGAAGGTTTCGGGACCGTTTCCGCACCTGAGGCAGCCGGGAGGTCTCCCACGTTCCAACAATCGGGGATCGGCTGCAAGGTAACTCTTCTGAGCCCTCATTTTCCTGGATGCGCCCGGCGATCAACTTCCCTAGTCCCAAGAATGGATGGGGGGAGAGGCCAAGGGGGAAGGAGT
>QOVD01000518.1:38349-52747 GCA_003521225.1 Tuber microsphaerosporum | reverse complement strand
GAGCCACAGCATAGAGTTACTGTATACGGAAGGTGCGGAATCTGCGTGTCTCATCCGTCCATGGGTTATATAAGGAATTTCTTCCAAAACCTCGCTGTAACGAACGAAAGCTCCCGAAAAAACCTGAATTCTTGGCTTTCGTTATAACGAGGTGCGACTGTATTCGTTAAACCCGTCTTGCCGTTCTTGCGGTTGTCTAGTTACGCCTGCAGTCGTGCCGGACACTGTACTCGAGTACTAGTACTGTATGGAAAAACCGCTAACTCACTGACCCACTCATTCATAACCCCGCCGCCCATCCACCCGCCCGCTTCTGAAAAGAGCCAAAAGCCAAACAGGGCCAAACAAGCAAAACCGTGCCGTATCAATAAGTGCACCTACATTCGTACCCAGAACGCGTTGGAATGCCGCTGAACACACACACACAAACACACAATAAGGTTGTCTAGCTACTAGGGGTATTCAAAGCTAGGAACGGAAAATGGCGGTTGAAGATGAGAAGAAAAAAAAGGTTCTTGGCCTGCATGTATGAGGAGCGCTGGAGGGCCAACAGATGGCCTCAATGAAAAGAGCTGGGGGTTGAAACTTTGAGTAACCTGGACATTTGGAAAAGGTGAGTAAATAATAAGAGTAGCAACTTAAATGGGTCGAGGTGGCAACGGGGTTGTGAAGAACCATTCACCCTACTCATGTCGCACGCTCGTCATCTCTCTTGCCACGATGCCACGGCAAACATACTGTACAAAAATCAAGTCCAAAAAGATACCCAAGCATTGCTGGAAGCAACTTTGCTTCAAACCCTTTTATTTGGTAATGATGAATCAAATCAAGAGAAGGCAAATGTAGAGGATGAGGAGATAGTTGATGAGGAAATATATGAGATTTGTGAGGCGCTCGCGATTGCATTGCCATATTCGGTATCTAGCTCCTCATATGCCACTTCCCCGAGGGCACGACTTTGGCAACGAGTTCGATATCTCCCTCTCTCTCTAAAAATAAGTTCAAGTTAGTACGAGTATTTGTGTTCCATCACGTTCAACTTACCATCCACCGAGCTCTCCACCACGAGTGCCTACAGATATTCCTGTTCAAACCCTTTTTGTCAAACTAACCTTATTAAGTAGGTAGCGCTTACACTTATCCACCTTTCAACTACCAAGTTTTCAACAAAATTTTCCATTCATGAACTCTGAATACCCCTACTGTGCCGTGGTCTCAACACTCCTCTAAATATCCAATACCGTATCGCGCAATCCTGCTGGATAAACGAAACTCCACCTCCGGATCACGTATAATAGTGTAAATGTAAATTATTCTTTTTAATACAGACCAGATGGCTGGTCGCTGCAAGACTTACCGAGTACTCGATCCCGTCATCACCCGTCACTCGCCTGCTCTACACGAGTTTACCCAGCGGAAAGGTTCCACCGACATGGGTGGTAAATTAACATCGAGGCCGTCGCATCGCTGGCCGGTCGATGGGCCGGAGCTTCAGCCCTACGATCTCATTTGGTGCTTACTACAGTAGTACACCGTAGCTGAAGTGAGCCTCCACAGGGAAAAAAATATTCAGCAGGATGTTTAAGACACTGCGGTCACAGTAAGCGAGATGAAGTGCGGGGCGAAAGGGACAGACAACCTCGCAGGCTCGGATCAACCCTGGCAGCCGCTCTGCCTCCCTCCCGCATCGGGAGAAACGGAAAGGTGTAGAAAAGAGGAAGTTCCTTTGAGAGGTAGGTCAGATCCTGGGGTTGTAAAAATAAAAAAAAAAGGTTTTTTTTCAGGGCTCTTTTTAGCACGACACTTTTATACAAAATTTTCCCCCATGAGGAAAAATCTCCCGTTTTTTTTTTTTTACGATACTGAGGGGGTGTTTGTCGTGAGCACGGCTACTATGATGTCTATTTATTGCTTTCTCTACAATAATATATTATTATTGTTTTAGGCCCTGTTTGGCATGCCACTATAAAAAAAAATGCCATTTTTCTTGAAAATAGTTTAAGTTTTATCAATTGTGGTGTCGTTTGGTTTGAAATGCATAAAGGTAAAATTTATTTTTCCCTTTGTGATTCCACATATTATTTCCTGTGAGGCTGAGAGGGTTGGGGCTATTTTTCTATATGATTTAGCTTCTGTTGTGATGACTACGAGACGGGAATGTTTATGGGAATTATGGAGGAAAGAGGTAATTATTATGATTTAAATAGTTCTTGTCAGTTGAGTTCAACTCAGAGTAGAGGGAGAGAACGGGTTGGGCCGAAAATCTCCAGTTTAGTGTCACTGAGGCTCTCAGGAGTGAACAGACCCCTGCTTGACCTTGGTGGTGGCCTCGTCTACCTATTTCGTTCTCCCTTTCTTCAGTCTCAGTTGAACCCAACTGACAGGAATTATTAAAGTCGTATGATATCATACCGGTATCATTGGAGTTAATGCCCTCCGTTCTAATTAAGCATTTCTGCGCAGACAGCCGCTAATAATCATCTACGTTTCAATATGGTTCCTAGTGAGTTGGAATTTACCGAGTGACACGCCATGACCAACCCGGGATGCCTTTCTTTCCTTAAAATCACGTGCTTATAAGCCTCCACTTGGCAACCCACCAAGCAAGCACGAGAGAGAAAAAAATATTAGAGAAAATATCTCCTACGATTATACACGCAGACATTCTCTAAAACCTCAATGTCCCTCCACCTCTACAAACCATTAGGCGACAACGACCACGCTATCCGCCTGGATGCTGCAAAGACACTGACCTCGGAGCTCCTGCAATTGCTCTCGAACGAGCACTCGGAAAAGTCCAAATCTTCCCTGGATTATGCGCTCGGCCGATTAACGAAGGGCTTAGCCAGCGGGCGGGAGTCCGCTCGGCCAGGGTTCGCAGTTGTGCTTACAGAGGTTGGTGGTATTCCTCCTTTATCTTTTTGGAATTGCGCAATTGGGGAGGTTTTTGCTTTGCTGATGGGAAGAGGTGTTTATGGGAGGTATTTAGTTTCTAGGACACATTTTAGAACCCGGGAATGCCGCAAAATGGGGATTTGAATTGGTGGGGGTTATTGGGCTTGTTGTTGCCAACACCCAGCCGCCGGGGCATACTACGGGGCCGGAGGAGAGGGATTGTCATCTCGGAAGATTGTTTGGATTGAAGGCTCTTGTTCAGTCTGAGGTGCTCTTCCGTGGGGTGGAGGGGGAGGGGTATGCGGAGGTGCTGAAGTTCTTATTCGAGTTATCTGTGCGGAAGCCATGGCTGAGGGAGTCTTGTGCATCGATTGTGTGCTCGGCGGTATCTGGCTGGTCGGATGAGACGAAGCGGTGGGCTGCAAAAGTTACCTATGATGCATTAGCGGGGTCCGGGCTGGCAAAGACCAGTGACGGGACGGCAGTATGGTTAACTCTCCAGGCGTACTGCCCGAGGGTCCTCCCACCGAAGGATCCCTGGGTGAAGGAGTGCCCGTTGGCGAAACCAAATTTAGTAACGTTAGCGAAGGTTCTGAAGGAGGCTGGGTCCAAGGATGAAGAGGGAGGGAATCTACAACAGAAGGGCTCTTGGAGCCCAAAACATAATTTCGTCTGGGATTTAGTGCTTGAGGCGTATCTTGGGGAGAGTGAAGAGTGGGTGAACTTTCGAGAGCGGGAGGCCCCCGCATTACCTACATGGGAGGAGTTCTGGAAAGTTGCAATAGACGGTAAGTTTTTTCACACGTTATCACTTGCTTGTTTAATACTCGAAATTCCTTGTACCACGCGGACAAAACCACCAGTGCCTGTCAAGTGAGACCCCTTCCGGGGGCTATTCTATGGCAATAGTGGCATGTGGAGGCTACTGACGTAGTGGAAGATTGAAACGGCTGCCAGCTCCACCCTGGACCTTCCCTTGTGAGAGATTCGGGACTAATGATTGGCACACAAATAACCATACCTACTAAAAGGAGAAAATCACTAATATGTCCTTTTTACTTAGAGAGTCTATTTTCTGCTTCGTCTTCCAACGAGCGAAAGTTCTGGGGGTTCCTCATATTCGGGAAGGCGCTCAATCGGGTTTCCGCATTCGCTGATGGTGGACCATATCTTGGCCCAATGTTCTCCAAGAACTTTATGCGATGTTTGATAAATCAATTGTCAGATCCAGAACGGTACTTACATAAGGCTGCACATAAATGCGTGAGGGCACTGTTACAAAAGGCTGAATTAACGCCCTGGACGGTCCCTGTGATCTTTGCGCAGTTGGTCTCAAATAACGGCACGCCCAACTTTGACTCGCTAACGAAGACGAAGTACGTTGATAAGATTATGATACTGGCAGACGAAGACGGGCTCGATGCGATTATTGGAGAATTCAGGAAGATCTTACTGAATCCTCTTGGGCCGAAAGAAACTAGTGACTCGGGGGAAGAGAGCCAGCAGCGGAAGACAAAAGCAGCTGAAGTTAGACGGCAGTGGGCAGCGGACCAGATACTCACCCTTATTCGTAATGGGAAATCTGTAAAAGCCGAAGCGTGGATTAAGAATGCCGTTTCTCTGTTTGTAGGCTTCGGCTTCCTTGAGGTACCCGTTCGCGGGGCCGAACTGGGTATACCAGTATCACCCGCTAGCCAGGCAATGTTCAGATCTAGACTCATGTCCTGCCTATCTCACCTACTCAGCACCAAGGATAGCATCTCTGGCGACGAAACATGGCCATACCGTGCCGTCAAGAAAGCCATCAATAACAAAGACACACTGGCAATCGAACTTGACGACACCATTGAAATAGCAATAAAGAACGCCCAATCAACTCTCAAGGAAATAAACAAAAAGGTAAAATACCTCCCTGTCTGATACAATCACTTTCGTAAATAATCACTAACAGTGACTCGCAGCGCACCTCCGCCCGAAAATCCGACAAGGCCAAGAGAGCCACCCAACTAGAGTCCTTCGAACTCCTCTACTCCCTCGTCGTCCTACAAATCCTGAGCGGTGAAACAGACGCACTGGAGGTTCTCGACGAGCTAAGCCTTTGCTATGAAAGGGTTATTAAGAAGCGGAAACACGTGACGGGGGATGAAGTCGATGTTAGTGAAGTTTTGGTAGAGATCTTGCTGAGCTTCTTGTCCAAACCGAGTGTTCTACTGCGGAAATTGGCACAGCAGGTGTTCACGGCGTTTGTGGGTAGTGTTACCGATGCTGGCTTGGAGCTTTTAACAAATGTGCTCGAGACGAAAGAGAGTCTGGGTGGGCAGCAAGAGCTTTTCGATAAAGACGATGAAGATGAAGACGAAGAGAGCGATGGAGTCATGGACGATGGAGCTGACGACATCGAGGAAATGAATGTCTCCGCCGGGGATGAAGGCGAAGACTCGGACAAACTAGACTCAGACGTAGAAATAATCTCCGCCTCCTCCGCATCCACCTCCTCCCAATCGGACGAAGACGCCGCCGACGCCGACAGCGACGAAGCTGCGAAGCTCGAGGCCGCCTTAACCTGCGCACTAACCCCGCACGCACCAAAAGCTGACTCAGACTCTGACATGTCCGACGACGCAATGCTAACCCTAGACGAAACACTCTCTAATATATTCCGCCAGCGCATCAAGCCTCCCCCCGTCTCTAAAAAGCGATCTGAAAAGGCCGCCAAACAAAACATTACGAATTTCAAAGTCCGGGTGTTGGATTTACTCGAGATTTTTGCTAAGGCTGATAAAAAGCAGAAGGGGGAGGTAGAGCACGATCCGGGGGTGGTGTTGTTACCGCTGCTGGCGTGTGTTAGAAAAACTGGTGATCGGGCGGTTGCTGAGCGGTGTTTTGGGGTTTTGAAGATTTGTTTGAGGAATCCACTTCCATTTCACTCTTCCCCCTCCCCCCCTGGTAGGGAGGAGGAGGAGGAGGAGAAGGAGGAGAGGTTGTGGGCTTTGTTGAAAGAGGTGCACGAGCTCGCAGAGTTAGACCCTGGTCCGGCCGGGAGGGACAGGTACACGAAGGCTTGTTCTACCGCTTCGCTGGTTTTGGGGAAGATGTTGATTGGTGGGGGGAGTGAGGGCATGCAAGAGGAAGGGTTTGAAAAGAGGGTTAGAAGGATTGTTGGGGCTTACGCGGAGACTTTGGCCAAGTGGGTGGTTGAAGGTGGTGGTGTGGGGGCGCAGAGGTGTTTTTTTGTGGAGTTTGTGGATTGGGTTGCGGGAGTGAGGGGTGGGAAGAGTAAGGGGAAGGTTATTGGGAAGGGGAAAGGGAAGGGGAAGGGGAAGAGGAAGAGGAAGAAGGGTGTATGATATGACGAATGTTTGGTCTTGTGTAAAAACTGCTGGGCTGGGGTAATGATTGTTTGGGGAATATCGAAAATCTTTCATGTATTATAATAATATTATGGTATCTACCAGGGTACCCGAATCACTCGAATCTACGAGTACAGATATCGCGTAAACTAATCGGCTACTAGCGAGGGCCTCGCATAAAAGTATCGTAATATTTGAGAATAGTGGGGGGTGAGGGGAAAGAGGAAGCTATATTCCCAGTCCACCCCAATGACCCACCTGCTTCCCACTCACGAAAAACTTCTACAAATCTGTTAACGCCCGCTCAACTCAACGCATAGAGGGGGGGACTCATACCTTCTGCTCCGCACACTTCTCACTCTTACACATCGGACACCTTAGCGCCATCTGGATACTCGTCCTGCTCTGGCTCTCCAAGTGCGTCTTTGCAATATCTGCCAGTGCTTCGATGAACAATGGGTCGCCATTGAGTGATTCGGCGCGTTTGATTCCTGGTTGTTTGCTCTCGGCGATGATTTCCAGGTCTAGTTCGTGTAGGGTTTCGATGTGGTCGGCTAGTATTGGGTGTTAGTGACATTCTATGAGGGAGTGAGGTAAGGGGGACAGACAAGTGAAAGCAATTGGTATAAGGAGGAGATTCGTCTGGCCCTTTTTCACGTATTCTTCTACGGTGTTACTTGTTTGTGCGCCGAGCCAGGGTGACGGTCCGACCTGGGATTGCCAGACGAGTCTGTAGGGGTTCTTGAAGCCTAGACGTTGCATAACGGCGTAGACTGTTGCTGCGACTTCGGCTGGGTATGGGTCTCCTGTTGCAGCAATTAGCACCTAACTTCCCCCCACCTCACCGTGAGGGAGAACAAACCCCGATTAACAACAGACATCGGCAAGCTATGCGCCGAAAACAACAACACAACCTTTCCCTTGTCCTCTTTCCCATACGTCTTCAGACTCTCCTCGATATGCCTAGCAACCACCTCTACAAAACCTTTATGCGCTGGCCACCTATCAATAACACTCCATTCAATCTGCCCTTCCGCGTCAAACTTCCTGCTCAGCCTCCAGAGCTCATTCAGACTACTTCCGGTGGTGGAGCACGAGTACTGCGGGTACTGTGTGAACGCCACCGCGCGGCGGACACCGTCAGCCTTCATTTGTAGGAATGTATCTTCAGTTAAGGGGGCGGCATAGCGAAAGGCAACATAGGGCTTGTGTGGGGCTGTCGAGGGGTGGAGTTTGTCTAGGAGCTTGCAAGTTTCGGAAGCTTGGAGTTCGGACCAGCGACGGATCGGAGAACCACCGCCGATTACACTGTATTGGGTCTCGATCTTGGGGGTTCGACGGCGGGCAATCAAGGGCCCGAGGTATTTTTGGAGGGGGCCGAGGGGGATAAGGTCGCCGTCGGCCTGTGTGTAGTTGTTAGTATGATGGCGGGAGGTGCGCTGGTGAGAGGGAGCAAATACAAAAAGTCTTGACAGAAAATCGTGGACCTCGGGAACAGTACTCGGACCACCCATATTCAACAGGACAATTGCCGTCCCTTTCCCACCCCCCGCTCCCCCGGCCGAAGATTGGGCCGGCGGGGAAATGGTAGCTAAATTCCTGGCAGCAACAACCGAAGGCGGAAGACGTTGGCTAAAGAACGAGCTTGGAAAGGCTGTGGTCGTGGTTGCTCGGGAGAGCTGTTGGATGGGTATTCGGCCAACCATTGAGTCGCGGTAGCGATGTATTCAAGCTTCTTCGAGCAAAAGAACTCCCCAGAATCTGTCGAGAGGTCAATAGGGTAGATGGTGAACTGGGAAAGACTCTGAATAAGTCGAGGCGTTTGGGGGGGGGATCTAGAAGCTTTAAGATGGTTAACTTTTTCTTGGCGATTTTGGGCCGAGATCTGCGTCAAATGTGAGGGACCCCGGTTGGATTTTAGTGGTTTGTTGCTTGGATTGTCCACTCACGGTCCGTGTCGGTGTGGCCAGTTGGGAAGTGTGAATTATGAATTTGTCTGGTGAGCTGTCTATTGTAGCTTTAAAGATCTCCTTGAGCAGCTTAAAGGAATTGAGATATGTAGAAATCTATATAAAATCAGCAGCATTCATAGTCGAAATCACTTATTCGCTAGGCTTGAGTAAACGCTGTCCTTCAAGTTTACCCATAGGCAGCGGCCGTGTCAACTGTCACCCCCGACTGGCCTTGATCAAACCAACAATCACCTCCAATTGAATTGAAAGCCTGCACTGTACCAGTACAAGACCAATTTTTCCTCTTTATCCATCATTAATCCTTTATCTCTTTTAAGAAACAAAAATTAACTCTTGATCTCCGGGGAACAGTTCATCCCCTTCTCTCGGGGAATTGATTCCAGTTCTTTCTCCTGCAGCCGCCACACACCCCGGGCCCTGTAACAGCGCCAAGACAGGAGGGTATCGCTGGAGAACTGCTTGTCTGCAAAAAAAAGAAACCCTCAATCCACTTCGACTTAACCTCACAGGTCCAATTGCCAACCTTTCCTTCCTCACTCTACCATCACCACCACTACCTTCCATCCCGTCCTCAAAATAAGAAATCAACTCAACTCACCATCCGTCAAGATGCCGCCCGACCGCTCCGCAACTGGGAAGATAGTGTTCGTTGGCAACATTCCCTATGGTATTTCCTCACTTTCTTCCCACCGCCTCCATCTCCACCTCATCCATCCATCCAGAAACTGACGAGAAACCAGGCCTAACAGAAGAACAAATCACCGAAATTTTCTCCTCGGTCGGCCGTGTTCTCTCCTTCCGCTTGGTCTACGACCGCGAGACTGGTCGTCCCAAGGGTTTTGGTTTCGCCGAATACAGCGACCAGGAGACTGCTGCGAGCGCAGTCCGTAACCTAGACAATCACGAGATCATGGGGCGGAAACTGCGCGTGGACTTCTCGCACGAGGGGAGCGCAACGGAGGGGATGGGGATGGACGACATAATGAGTAGTGTCGGGGGCGTCGCGGGGCCAATCACCTCTACACCCATCAACGCTCCTAACACTGCTACCGCTACCTCTACCGCCTCCACTTCCGGCATCGGAGCGCAAGCAAGCGGCTCCGGAGTCCTCCCCGCCCTGCCCCCAGGAGCAGATCTCCCAGCAGGCCTCAACGCGCCAGACGCAATCTCCAGAACCCTGTCGGCACTCCAACCCCCACAGCTCCTAGATATCCTAGGCCAGATGAAAGCCCTCGTGACAACGGACCCCATAAAAGCGACCGAACTCCTTCGCCAGGCACCGCAGCTCTCCTACGCAATTTTTCAAGCCCTGCTATTAATGAACCTGGTAGACACCAGCGTGCTAACACAAGTAATCGAAAATGCAGCCGCACCCTCTCAACCCCTCCCCGCTTCTGCTTCCATCGCCCCCTCTGCCGTCGCTGGTATCGTCCCACCACCACCTCCACCACCTCCACAGCAACAGCAACAAGCGGCGGCAGCGGCGTACGCATCACAGTACGTCCCACCGCCGGCCGTGCCTGCGGCACCTACTCCACCCCAGCAGCAACAGTCCGCATACACTCCCGCGCCTGCGCAAGCCGCCATCGTCGCAGACCCCCAACGGGCAGCGCTGATACAGCAGGTGTTGAGCCTAACACCCGAGCAGATAGGAGCGTTGCCGGCGGATCAGCAGAGCCAGATCATGCTACTAAAGCATCAATTGGCGGCCAGTGGTGGGTTTTAAGCTAGTAGTAAGAAACTTACCTAATCCATATATACATGTGACTAGTGAACTCAACTTGGCTTCCTCCGACTCTTTCATGTTATCATCATACGTGTAACCTTGGTATTACAGTAGTTAGTTTTTTCTTTCTCTTCTTCCTTCCCCACGTGTTATGTGTTTGTCCCGCGAACCGAGTTGTGGGAGCTAATGTACTCAGAAATGGGAGTTTTCTTGCTTTACTTTTCTTCTACCTTTCAGTTGGTGTCTTCTCTTTTCTTCCTTTTCGCTTCCTCTTCTTCCCCCTTTTCTCCCCTGTCCTTTCTCTTTGGTCAAGGCATGTAGAGTGCCTCGTTTCGTCTCGTTCGTCACACTTCGTTGTTGTTGTTGAGCAGAATATATATATATATTTACACATATATATATATATTAAAAAAAAAAAAAGGAGGGGGGGATTAAAATTGGGTAACTTCCGTTAGCATGTACCCGTATTTCTAGTAGAGGACGCCTAATAGCGGGGAAAAAGTATCTATCAATCTACCAAGACTTGCACACGCACACGCTTTGTACTGCTAGCTTATTCAATTGATAAACGACACCAGTTGGTCTTCTTTTTATTACACTGTTGCGAGTTATGCTACTCTCACACTGTTGGAAGACGACACTGTCATAAGCTTTATCCTATCCTGTCATGTGTCTAATGGCACATGATACCAACGTCTTCCAACGCTCCAGGGGCAAAACACCAATCGCTAGGCCGGATACCCTGAATCACAGCTTTCAATTGCCGCTAATAGTCATGGTTTAAATGGAGGCCTAATGTGCGCTTTCTGATTCCTCCGGCTTTCAAACCATCCTCGGACTGGTTGATCTGATGGGCCTGGCCGAGCCGCCTGATGGTTGGTTGATGTCAGTATAATTAGGAGACACTTGAGCTGAGTGTACTTACCGCTCCAATCAAGCGATCCCCGAGGGTAGGTACGGATACCTTTGTATTCATCTCTGCGCTCCCGTTAGAATCACCAAAAGGATCAGGAGGTCCCTGGCCCTTCACCAAGGTCCCGCCACTACTACAACTGCTATCTCTGGTAGGCGGATGATCTGGCACCGCTTGCCAAATGAAATCCTGTTGTGTCGGCGTTTCCTCACCGCTCCCTCCCTGGTCCCTCTCCGGGGTGGTCGAATGGTCACCAGATGTCACTCGGGAATCTCGCTCCTGGCTGCGTTTCATGACTGCCATGGAGGCTTCTGCCAAGCTCCCTCCAGATGCAAGAACACCCTCAAAGAAGTCAATTCGGTCCATGGCTTCTTTCATCCCTCCCTTGCCTTTACCCTCCAATTCTCGGTCCACCGGATACCATTTTTCCTTTACTCCGTACTTTCCAAGGGAAAAGTAGCAATCCAGAGTCCTCCCACCTGGGGCACATATCTCGGGAAAGTCCTCTTCGTTGATCTTGAAAGCAGCTATTATCCTTCTCAAAATAGCCCATTGGTGCCGGCGCTTCTCAGCCTCCAATTCCGGGCTCCACCATATCACCTCGAGGTCCTCGGCATCGCCCGGATTGGTTGCCGCTTCGGAGGCCTCGGGTTTTCCTTCTTCGTTTGCCTTCTTTGAGCGTGCCCAATCTCTTAGATGGCTGACCGCTTCGAAAAAGTTCCAATGCCTCTCACTCCATTCCCACATTTGCTGAAACTCGAGGGCATTGCCAAACTCTTCTCTCTTCTGCTCGAGTCTCCTGTAGAAGTCTGTCACAGTCAATGATATACTAATCCCAGGATAATGTCTAAAGAAATTCCTGATACTTGGAAATGGAGAGCCCTGTCCATTCTCAGAGAATCTAGCAACCGCAACGTAAGGATCTTCACGGGCACGCTCTCTAGAGCTTTGTATCAAGCCAGCTGCTCCATTCTCCAAGATCCCATCTTCCCTCATAGCGTCAGAAAACACGTCACGCCCCAGAAGCAAAGAGCTGGACTCCTCGCCCCACTCTAATCGGCGAGTGAAGTCTTCATGAAAGTCAGCAATCTCTCTTTCCTCAACCGCCACACGGATAGCGGATTCGAGTTTATTCTCGACTTTGTGACGGCGAGCCAGGTCTTCTAGGTCCTGGTAGAGGTTTCTCTTAAGGGACTTGTACCTCTTTTCGTGCGGGACGCTGAGGAAGTGACCTTTTTCTTCGAGTGGAGCCAGTTTGGATAGGTCTCCATCTGAGGCGCAGCGGAAGGATCTGAGGGGGACCCCTTTCCATACGAAGGGAGGGTTGAGAATTGCTCTTTCAACTGTTGCGGGATCAGGAGGTTGTGAAGATAGTGGTGGAGGAAAAGCAGGAGGACTAGCACGTAGGACGGTGGGATTGGCTTGGAACCCGTTACTGGAGGCCATTGAGATGACTTGTGGCTGTTGACGAGCGTACGAAGGGAGCGGCTTGGGGTGGTCGGGGGGGGGGAAGCGGAGGAGAGGAGGAGAGAAGGAGAGAAGGAGAGAAGGAGAGAAGGAGAGAAGGAGAGAAGGAGAGAAGGAGAGAAGGAGAGAAGGAGAGAAGGAGAGGAGGAGAGGAGAGGGTCAGAGGGATATGCCATCAAACTTGGAGGGATTAGAAGGACGCGTATGAGAGGAGAATTAGATGAGTATATTGGGTGGAACTATGACGAAAGTAGTCGTGCCTGTACATATTTCGAAATTCACATCTAAGCCTATGGGACTCGTTCAATTTGGGCACTTAAGTACCGGTACTTGTGATGCGGGCGTGCTTGGGATCTCAGCATTAGACGATATTCCCTGTTGGAACCTCCATATTTCTATTAAATATATCTTCGGGATCTTGGATAGTAGAGCGTTCAATTCAGATTTGTTTCCAAGGGGACAAACTGTGGACTCAGACAGGGCCATCTAGCTATCACCATTTCACGATGGAGGGAAAAGGACTCTTGTGAATAAGAAGACTGCGAGTTGTGTTGAACCAAGCTCGAGAGGTTGTGGAGCTGCATACTCTCTTTATTTAATTTTAATTTTAAAGAAAATCTATTAAATAGGAAAATATTAGAGCAACAAATTCCGTGGTATGATATCACAGAACAATGGTTGAGATTGAATAGTGTTTGTTACAAGGCAGGTTTGGACACTGCGGGTATGATACCGTGGTTTGTACCGGGCTGTACAGTACGAGTACTCGTATCATACTGGCACTTCAGGTCAAGCTTGGCGGTATCATATGCGAGCACAACGAGTTCTCACTCATGCAAAACGGAGTTCTTCTTAGATCTTCCCAATTGCCCCTCTTGCTTAAGTTAGTGGTGCTAAGGCCGGTTGGGACAAGGACGCTGCTTTCCTCTAACTAGGTTTTTACGACAACAACTCGTCATGGGACGCTGTTTCTACCAGTCCTTTTACTCGAGTACGGTACTCTTTTTTTTTTTTTTTTTTTTTTTTTTTTTTTTTTTTTTTTTTCAAAAGAAAGAGTTTTTTTTTTTCATAACTGGTATCATCTCTCGGGCGGTCTAGAAGTGTAAAATTCGCAAATAGGCACGCTAATCTTGTTTTGGGTCATTCGAGTATGATCCTGTGATTCATGCGCCCGATTGATGGTTGCTAGGACACTGAGAAGCGCAAATTCCTAGCCTGGAATAGCTAGCTACTGACAGATCTGGACTTGGCTGATCGGAAATTTTACCGTCTCTGCAAGGGATGAAGATTTAGTTTGATTGATTTAGCCCTGTTCCTAGAAGTAGGGCTACTCGCAGCAAGTCTCAGGAACAAGAGCCCAGTGCAGTATTACCGGTATATCTATGCTCGAGTGCGATGCCGATGCGGTGCTCTTGAAGCTTGTTAAATAGTTCCCTGATACTCGAGTATAAGTACAGTACCGGTATGGTACTGTAGAGTGTAGACTGCTCGTAGGATACTCACTTCTCTACACCTTGATCTTCATGCGGGGAAGAAAAAAGTAAAAAAGAAGCCAAAGCATCCATCCGCACCAGAAAGTCTGTAATAGATGCCCGAGTATGGGGCGGATATCATCAGCTTTCTTTGAGGCAAAGATGAAAATTTAATAGTGTAAATTTAATTGACTTCAACTTCGATCACCTAAACCGATAGTGCGAATTACCGTAATCCGGTTGGGACAAAAAAACAACAGCCTTGTCTTTACCTCTTTCTCTACTTCTTCCTATCGTATTATGATACCGGTACTGGTGCTGGTATCCCCTTTTTCCTTGCTTTTTTGTCGAGAAGCGTTGAATTTTTCTTTTGTTAGTCAGCAATCCACCTGCACCCGTTAATCGGCCGCTTGTCTCGTTAACCCACAATGACAAGCTAAGTTAGCTTAAGGCATCCACTTTATGCTCCGAACGCGCTTCTCCCATCGCGTCTTCCAACAGAGCTCTCTCCCTGCAATCCTTCATGCCTCTCCCTCATACGCCCGCACCCACCATCCACATCCACATCCATAGCCCTCCTTTTCTTTTTCTTCTTTGACCCC
>QOVD01000518.1:0-38278 GCA_003521225.1 Tuber microsphaerosporum | reverse complement strand
CCCCCCCTTTCCCCCCGCTTTCACTTTTATTTCATTTTTCTTTCTTTCTTCTCCTTCCTTCCTTCTACGCCGTGAGTTAATTCTCATCCCTCTTACTCAACCTCTCACTTTATCTGTCGGTCTGTCATATCCAACAACGAGCACAATTACCTGCCTGCCGTTGCCCTGGTCATCCTCGGGTAATCTTCCCAATACCACAACTACCTTCTCAGCCCCCTCATTATGCCCCGCCGTGTTCAAATACAGGAGGATCCTTCCGATGATGATATACCATCCTCCCCACCTGCTCGTCCCGCGCGCTCCTCTCGCGCCGATCCAAACGTTTCGCCTTTTTCTTCATCGGACAAGGAGAACGCTGCCGAGGCAGCGAAAGGTAGTGGCAGCAATTCCAGGGAGCATAGAGCCTCCAATGGTGGGCTGTCTGGAATGAGCTCCACTCAGAGGTCGCAACAGTTGCTTGAGGATGAATGCGACAAGGACGCCTATGATCCCAATCAAGACCCCGAGGAGAGGAGAAGAATTAAAAAGGAGTATCGCACCCTTCATAGAACTCTTTTAGGTATTTTCCCGTTTTGCCCTTGTTTTTTTTCTTCTCGCTTGTCTAACTTTTGGTGGCGATGATACCACCATCGATAATTTTGCTTTTTGGTTATCCGCTAACAAGTCGCAGACTCTACACAGGAGTTTTTAGAACCCGAAAACGACGGTTTAAAAAAAACTTACTTGCGCGCGGACGAGCTTTACAAGAATGTCAAGACTACTTCGGATGCAACACTTGATTCGCGCCTCCTTGTTACCGCTACTGACTTAACCTTAAAGAAGGCTACCAACCTTACTTTTGGTGGAGGAGTTGGCGGTATTGACAACGACGAGTTCGTCGGAAAATGCATCACCTTCATGAAACATCGTGCTCCGGCACGCCGTGGCGTCCCTACTCCCGAGGAGCAAGACGTCGATGAAGATGGGATCAGTTGGGCCCGCCTTGGTCGAGAAGCCGCCTTTAAGGGAAACAAACGTCCTGCCACTACAGATTTTCTCCTCGGGCCACTCTCCGTAACAAAGAGGGTACGGGTTATGAGACAACAACGTCGGGGTTTGAAACGTGGAGAGGGAACACTCGTCAGGCCCGTTGAGATAGAGCAAGGTGACGAACAGGCCGAGAACAATGCAAATACTTCCCTTCGACTTGTAAGAAATGTTCATACCGCGCTGGCCGATTACCTCAATGAGAACGAAGATATTGCCGAGAGCGGGCTAAATCTTTTCCGAGCAGTCGTCAACCCGCACAGCTTTGCGCAAACAATTGAAAATATATTTTACGTTAGTTTTCTTGTGAAGGATGGATTTGTTTCAGTTCAGGAGAATGAGGATGACCTCCCGGTTATCTGTATGGTGCCCCACACATCCTCTTTACGAATTTTAATCTAACAGTATACTACTCCAGTCCTAGCTGAACCTGCTGAAGCTGAAGAACGTAAGTCCATGACTATCAAGCGTAGCCAGATGATTCTTTCGTTAGAAATGCATCAATGGCAAGAGGCGATTAAAGTGTTTGACATTCACGAACCTATTATCCCCTCGCGTCAGGAGCATCAAGAAGATGTTGGTGCCTCAGGATGGTACTCTTAGATTTTGATTATTATTTTTTTCCATTTCTTAGGTCGGCAAAGCCTCTTCCTCCCCGACTATGACTCAAACCTAGCGGCTCCCACCCCAGGTGATACGTATCCCAATCCCTCGACCCTACACATAAAAGGCGGTAGATTTTCTCTTCTTTTCTTTTTCGCCTCCCTCTACTTTGCTTTTCCAGTTGATTCCCATTAGGGAGCCCGCAATGTCAAAGAATGGGTCAAGGAGTGCTACACAGAGAAGGTGTTCTATTTCAACTTGACGGGAGGTAGAAGCAGGAAAACAAAACCCATTCTTCATAATCGTTTGGGGTTCAGTTTCTGCTCCCTTCCTTCTTTTCCTCATTTTGTCCATATATATCATATCATCACCTTACAACTCTCTTTTTTGTTTTCTTCTCTCTTCGGCGGCGTAAGGGTAGGGGCGGAAATGACTGTTTTCATTGTCTGGATTGATTTTTCTTCCCCTTTCCTTTGATATCTTGAACGATTCGAAGGGATCCACGAATCGGTGGCTTTTTCCTTATTTTTTCCTCTTGCGTTCGCGGTAGGGAGGTTGTAGACTAGTGTCATTATCCCAGTGGGTCTCGTATCTTGTTTGGTGATGTATATAGTTTTCTTCGCTGTGTTTAGTTTTTCTTTCTTTCACCCCTCCCTCTATGTATTACTTTAATGAGCTACTTCTCAATCCCTAGTGTAGGGTTATGTTTGGGTATATATTAGCGATGAATGCGAGATTGGCCCCTCGAGTTTGCTATTGCGAGGCTTTTCAAGCGTGGTTTATGAATAGTTTGCAGTGGGACTAGAAAGGAGGGTTTGCATGATAGCTGCCAAGTTTGTATGCCGGCACAGTATTTCTCAAGCCTAGGCATAGGCATGCGGTACAGCGATCAGAAAATCCGCACCCCGAGGCCCTTAGAACGGCAACTGCGTGTACAGCACACTACCCTAATCTGCACCCAGCCCGCCCGCATCACCTCTCCTCAAGTAGCGAGTGACGCCCCTCCAAACCGCCCAGGCTTGTCATTACCAAAAAGTCTTGGCATAACCGGAGCCTGTGCGCGTCGCGACTTCCCAGCTTTACCCAACTCTTTGTTTATGCTCTCACCTGTCACTATTTACTGCTCTCAGGCAGAACAAACCACAAACCCAACAACTATAGTGCCTCCACAGCCACCGAGGGCGCGCGAAGGGGGTAAGAGTGGGAATGTCAAAAAAACGCAAATCAGCAACAACAACCGCCGATGCGCTCCCGGACACTCTACGAGTAGCTTACACCCCGCCAGTCCGTCGCCTCCTGTCTCGGCTGTCGAAAAGCTCCCTAGTAGAATTATCGGTAGGGTGGCTAGGGAGTACGAAGGTGAACCTAGCCCGTGTTGAGGATGATGATGAGGAGGAGGGCGAGGAAGGGGATGAGATGGAGATTGAAGTTGTGAGGGGGATATACGAAGGATTTGGCACGAGCAAGAGCGTACGGGTGAAAGAGGTTGTCGAGAGGATCACGGAACACGAATGGAGGGATGGCTTGACTTTGGGGATGGTAGCTGAGTTGGATTTCCGCTGTTTGTTGCCCTTCCCCCCCCTTCATCGAGTAAACATAACCGACAGAGAGAGGAAACAGATCTTCTAAACCACCCAAGCAGCCAAAAATGGACATCCGCACAACTCTACCTCCTCTCCAAACCTCCCCCCACCAGCACCACTCCTAAAACAATCTTCCACCCAAGAATCTTCGCCCATACACTCTCAACCCTCCTCCGTCCGCTAGTCTCCCCACACTACTATATAACCCACCATCCCAGCTTACCCTTGCATATGCTCCGCGTGCAACTCCACCCGCCATCGCCTTCCCACCCTACCACCCTACTAACCCTCCCGCAAAACAAGCACATATTCTGGCTCGCCTTTCCCGAATCCACCGACGGTTACCTCTTCCACACCCTCCCTTCCTCCTCCACTGCCACCGCCACCTCACTCCCAGAAATAGTCCGTGAAAGCATCGCAATAGCCGTCTCAAAGCGCGGCATCCGCTACGGCATCCGTGCTGCGAAAATGAGTGCGAGGACCCTGGAAGCAGTAGCCTATTACCGTGGCGGCGAAGGCGACGGTGGTATGCTGGGTGGATGGAGCATATTCTCAGCCGGAGGCACAAGCGTCGATGACGACCTTCTCGATCTCCCCCCTGCTTGCGCTCCCCCGCTACCGCAGAAGCAACAGGAGAAAGAGAAGGATGCCAGCGACGAACAGGCCAGAAAACGCCAAAAAATAGCAGAAGCCAGATTCGGCATTGGTGCAAAGGAGGGTGATGGCACGGGGTTGGAAAGTGTGGTTTTTGCGCTCGCGGAGAAGTTCCCCCCGCCTGAAAAGCAGCAGCATGAAAGAGGGATGGAGGAGGAGGAGGAGGAAGAGGAAGAGTTCAGACCGAAAATCACTGTAAGACTGGAAGGATCGCATGTATTTGCCGGTGTGCGCAGCTTGGTTGAACAAGGCGTTGGCTTCGACGGGGCAAAGTTGCCCGGCTGGTTGACGGGTGAGGCCGGAGTTTCAGTTGGGAGGGTTAGGGGGGGAAGAGTTAAGCGGTGGGTTGGGGATGCGTGACGGGGGATATAGTTTTAATCACTGTGTATTGTACTGTAGTATTGTTGTACTGTACTGTAGTATTGTCTTGTCCATATAATATGGCGTTGGGGGGAAGAATTATTATTCCTTGTTTATGAGATGTCACTCGTACTTAATACTGATGGTACACAGCGGAAGGAATGAGTAATTGCGTACGGGGAGTACGCTATGCAGAGGAAGCCCACGGGGATTGTACGCCCGATACAATAATGGCCATCCCCGCCTCTGCACCCTTTTCAGGTGGGAATAAAGTACAGTACCTTCGAAGAGGCGAACCACTAGCAGCCACCTAGACCGTTATCATTTCCCGTAGCCCAAACACACGTAGTCTAATGATCAATCAAGCAAGCAAGACTCCCACCAAGTACGTACAGCTCCAACCAGCCAGCCAGCCAACCAACATGAATACGGGTGTGGAGGTTTTTGTGCGATAAGGCTGTTTGGGGAGGGGGAGGTTTGGCTAGGCTAACTAAGCACATGGCAAGAAAGCGAGTGATATTTGATGATCAGACTGCGGTCTGGTACCGTATCTGTCGAAGGTTGTGAAAAGGGGAATGAATGAATAATGAAAAGTAGTGGAAAGGTACCGTGGACGGCGATAGATCTTGGGATTGTCGGGGAAAAAGTGTCGTCAGGTGGCTGGGAGGGGGGGACTCACACACATTAGGGTGGCTCGGTGGAGAGTGCATCCATGTTTGACCGAAACGTGGACTGATGATGGCGGTAGTATCGTAGATTCATTCCATGAGGAGGGCAACTGATGAGAAATAAATAAATAAATAAATAAATAAAACGGCCCTCAAATCCAATTAACATTTTCAAGACTAATGTGCCGGGACGTAGTCTATAATAATGGTATAATATACTCGAGTATATCAGGTCAAATATTTCTGTCACCGCATGGGGGGCTTAGTAACTAAGGCTTAATTAATTAATTAATATGATATTCCAGAGCATACTTCAGGGCTATTGGAATCTGGTTTGGAATAGGGGTAGAGTAGGTATGATGTGAGCTCTAGATTTGTGCAGTCACAGTGCACACTATACCATATGAAAAATTTGTTTCTTGGCACTGTGCCATATTATATATATATTTACAGCCATCCCTCTTCATCTGAAATATTGATCAATAAACTATGTCTTTCCTTTAATACCAAAAAGTGAACTACTACTTTCTTAATACTCAAGACTATTTGATCTTTCCTTTGTCTACTATGATATTTTCACTTATGCTTACCTCTGTTTTGCTATTGAGACTATCATGGTTTGCACCCTCCTTTGTCAAGAAACTGGATCTATCATATTAACTTGGAATATGGGTAATACCTTTCAGGATATCGGAGTTTACTATTTTGAAAGAGATAGGAGAAAATAAGTTGATAAAATATGCAAGTATGGATAATTTAAATATATATGAATATAATATGCATTATATTATATTAATAGTATATACTAATCAAGAGATGATTTCAAGGGACAGGACCATCTAATGAAGTCCTGCATATACAGAGGGAAATACTTAGTGTTTAGAGCATACACCAGATTTTCAGAGACAGATATTGACTGGATTCTTCAATGGTTCCTGTGTAACTATGGAGATTCAGATATACTGATACTGAAGACAAGCTATGGATCGATTCTAAAACAGTATGAGATTTCTATATCTTAGATCTTTAAGTACTCTATCAATAAAGTCTTTAAAAAACATCTCCCAACCCTAATCTTCTACTAGAACTTGAAATCCTTGGAAATTAAGAATAAAACTGCCAGTTGTAGGATGATTTTGGGATACAGGTTTTGCCTTCCTATCAAGAAGATAGAGAAATTTAATGAATCAAAAGTACTCCTCTTTATACTTACCACTTCTACCATGCATAAGTGAGCGAGTTATACTATTTAGTCTCATGCATATTGGGCTAACATCTCTAAAAAAGTATACCAGGATATATAATTCTAAAATATTGCTGATAATAACTAATGCCATTTTCCAGGTATCTAATAGTCAACTCTTATATCTTATTTGTTTCTGGCACAAATTGCAATTAAATAAGAAAGAAGCTGTGATAGAGTTAAATATTACTAGGACTAGAAGGATAAAAGATTAGTGTTTAATACTGTGGAACTATCTGAAGTTCAGGGGTAGAAGTGTGGCCAGGTTGTTACAGTCTAAGTCTTGTAACAGTTGAGGATTAAAGTTGCAGTATAATACAGTGACTACAGGATATTAGAAGGGGGTATAATTGCTAGTAAAGTATGTGTGATTAATTCAGAATATAGCAACTTTATTGACCACTTTTGCAATAAGATTATTTGAGATGTGCAAAAATATAAAGCCAAGAAATCTGGTAGGCTACAATGAGTTGATAAAAGAAAGACATATTTTATATTTTCTAATACTTTGAAATTTCCATAATTATTATATCTGCTGCATTGTTGAAAATTTCTCATTTGAGAAAAGAAGCAACTTGAACAAATGTTGGAAAAAGAGAGATATCTTACTTTCTACTTAGGTATACAGATAAGTAAGAAGACACTTAGTCAGGTCAAGATGCTAAAGCTTTTTACCCTTGCTAGCATGATTTCTACTAAATTAACTCATTTTCAAGTTCTATCTCTTCTGGATTGAAACTGGAGACGTGAATGCTTCAATTTGTCTTATCACTCAGCTATAATGATCTGACTACTACATCTTACTGAGAAAGTAGCATGAATGACATATTACAGAAGACGCTTATTCAAAGAACTTTCTGATTGGTATACTTTAAGTATATTAAGCTAATAGCAGAAGATAATGGTAAAATCAAAAACCAAGTAGTTTAACAAAGGAAACAAGTGTCTCAAATAACTTGAAGAAATAGAAATAAGATGAGGGCTAGGAATAAGGAATGGTGTGACTGGGTAGCAGTAGAATAATAGTTAAAATAGTAGTGAGGAAGTAGAGAGGAAAGGCAATAGACTGAAATCCTGCAGAAGAGTAGAGCGGTTAAGAGAAACTATTAAAAGAGAATCTGAATTATGAGAGATTTTGATCTTGGTGAAACAAAACATTCAAAAGAAGATTTAAGAAATTAAAAGAAGGTTAAAAAAAATTAAAAGAAGTATTAAGAAGTGAAAAGGTATTAGAGGAATCAAACAAAAATGATTCAGAATCTCTGTATTTTTTATTTTCTATGTGTTATTCATAATACTCTATATATTTTATATTTAATTTTATGCATCTGAGTTATTTGATTCTCGACATATTTTGAACTCAGTTTGGAGTAAGGATTAATACTTGGTGTATTTTAAATATTGTTTTCAGATATTATTTGATAAATGAATTATTTGATATAATATTTCAAAGCGATCCAATCTGAAACATTATTGTTATTGCTTGTAGGACTTAAAATAGTCTAAGAACTGTATATGAAAACTTGGAATATCCCTACATTAGAGAGAGCAAGCTTCAACAATAAGAGTTTTAATATACTTAGTTGGACAGTTAAATCTTCATTTCATTTAGAGAATTTTGGTATATCAAATATGTTTCTATTAGGAATTACTTAGTAGTTAAAATATAGTAATAAGTTTGTGACCATAACTTAGTTTAAGTATTTAGTACTTAGGCTTAGTCTAGTGTGACACTTCTGCCCTCTGAATAATACTCGCAGCAGGTAACTTTTCTTTCATTTTGATCTTACTACCTCTAATAGCTGAACACTCTTGCTTCTATTATGTAGTTAAGAAGTCGTGAGATACACTCTGGCTTCTCTCTTACCAGATATTATGACTCTAGTGATAAAGAACTTGAATTCATAGTATAGTAGTTGTAACCAGTACAGGCACTTGAGTTACTTATGAATAGTTTTGACCATTGTTTGAAACTCAGTATATTATATGTTTGCTTTTGGAAATTGTTTGATACTCAGTATGTTGTATATTGGGTTTTATATATTGTTTGATACTCAGTATATTTAATGTATTGTTTTGAGTATTGTTTAATACTCAGTAGGTTCAAGGTTTGATATCTAATATGCTTTATATATTATTTAACGTATAGTGATGATACCAGAAGAGTTTTAAGAGTACCACTTTTGGTATGTTATTGTTATTGTTAGTAAGGCATGAGATAGCCTGACAAAGTGTATTTAATATCTGCTATTCTCTGTACTTATAGAAGGCAGACTTCAACAGACAGAGTTTTCAATATACTTAATTGAGTAATTATGAAATATAACGGTTCCATGGGACGATGCCGTATTTCAAAAAGATAACGATACTAGCTTTAGTCCAAAATGCAATTTGGGATGAGACTAAGTATCAGAAGCTTAAACTAAGTTGTTATAACAGACTTCTTACTATATCACAACTACTAAAGTAGTTTCTACTATTAGGTATCTTGTAAACCTAACTGAATACTAATTATTCTCAAAGCGGACTTAAGAAGGTACTGTTCAACCAAGTATATTGAAAACTCTCTCTGTTGAAGTCTGCCTTCTCTAAGTCTGGAGAATATCAGGTCTTAAATATACTTGTCAGACAATTCTGTATCTTGCTAATAATAACTTGAACAATTAGGCACTAAAAGTGATAAACTTGAAACTCTTCAAGTATTATCACAATACCTTAAACAATACATAAAACATATTAGGTATCAAATCTAATACATACTGAGTATCAAACGATACTTGAAATCAAACATAAAACATACTGAGTATCAAACAATACTCAAAACCACTAGCAAACATGAAAATACTAACTGTCAAATGAACAGAATTTTGCTGAAAAATCATCAAAAATCATTAGCTCTTGAGTTTTTTTCCTGGTATATGAATTTACTCTAACTTATTGATAAAATTCTTACTTTTTATATAGAGGACTAGTATTGACGTTGTATAAAGGAGTGGAATTTGTCCAGGAAATTGTTGAGAACAAACACTTCTTAGTACTAGTATCAAGTATACAACCTTACTTTAGCTCTTTAGTAGATCCATGGTATTGACCTGGTATACTGGTATCCCTTAGAGAGGTGAAACAATAAAATTCAGTTCAGCTACAAAATTGCACTATACTTACCTATGACAGACAAGGGTTAGGATTACTAAGGCAACAGAGAAATATAAAGAAATACACTGTTATGACCATCCAATACCATGAAATAGAGGGAAACATAAGTGACAAAGAACAATACAACAGGGCTAGCACTGAAAGTTAGACAGATGAATTTGGACATCTTGTTCTTCTTACTTTTGCCTACACCGGCACCATAAACACAGTCTCAGAGTAACATTTAGGGTATGTACTTGGATATGCCCTTCCTGTAATATACCAAACCTTCCAACTGGCTTCAGCTTTGGCGTGTTTTTGATAATATAGAATTAGTTTTTAGGATTGTGCAGGCGAAACTGCTGCTGCTGTCTATAAAGAAATGTAAATTTAGGCTTATTGAATGCTGAGCTAGTGCTTGTGAGACTCAAAAGTGAGTGGACAAAAGTTTGAGCTGTAGTTAAAAGTAAGGTACTAAGGGAGAAGCGGAAGTCACAGTGAAAACTTTTCGAACTGTTTGTGTGAGCAAGACAGTAGCTATTGATAATAGCTGTATTGAGTAACTAGTAGAAGAGAGGTTGCCAATTGCGTTGAGCAACACACTGTGTGAAATAAGATGATTGCAGTTGATCAGCAATATCAACACTCCCCATAGACTGGCTGTACTCATTGTCAATCTTGCGGATTTAAAGGAATTTCCAGTGCTAATTTTCCCCGAAGAGCCTTCGAGCAGTAGCAGCATTTGTGCTTGTTTCTCTAGGCTTCTGGCACATTTTTTCAATCCCTGCACTAGATTCAAAATTGTGAACAGTAGAAAGTAGGTGAACTGTGCTATTATCTTGCCACAAAAATACCATAACAGGTGGAATACCCCATTGAAATGGTTGTTCCACTTTTGCCTTCCTTGGTATATCCTGTACTTTACACACTACCACTCCTTTTGCAAAATTCCATTCAAGTAGACCTTCTGCCTTATCCTTCCAAATATTTAGGATATTAGGAAAGCCTTTACTACTGGTACAGACAGTCTCACATGCCCCTATACCATAACCTAGTAGGTGTGCAAATAGACGAATATTTGAAAAGTAGTAGTCCATATATATATTGTGCATTAACAAAAATAACCGTACATCAATGGACGGAAAAACTCGGTGATGGCAACCCCACTACCCCACCAACCCTACCATCATGAAAACCAAAAAAAAATTAAAAAAATGTAAATACATAGTAGAAATTAATATTTAGTATACCATCCATCAACCTTAATAATTGCTTCCACCCTATCCACCATTGATCCTGCTAAAGTATCAAAAACCTTTGGGTCAAGAAGTTCCCAACAATCAGTGATAGCTTCCTCAATTGCCTTTTTGACATCATCAACAGGACCCTTCATAAGATGGAGCTCAGGATAGTTCTTGTGAAGCTTATCTTTCACCAGAGACCAAACATTTTCAATAGGATTGAGATCTGGTGAATAGGCAGGAATTTCTAGAAGAGCAATTCCCTGCCTTCTGAGCCATCTCCTAAAGGGCAAGTAAGTCTTAGCATTGTCAATAATAAAAAATATCTCTTCATCTCCAACCTTTTCTCTGATATCCTCCCATATCTCTAGAAAGTCATAATGATCATAGACATCAATAATTGACTTTCCAGTAACTCCACCTCTAGCAGAAGTAGGATCAGGAAAAACAGGCAAACAGAGACCATGAGTTTGACCATAAAAATAACCAGTCATCATCTGGCTAATCCCTCTCTCTCCTCTCCTAGCAGCTGGTTCAATACAATCCCTATTTCACTTCTCATTTGGGTATCTAAATACCCATTTTTTCCTCTTTCCTTCTCCTCTCTCCACAGCTACCTCATCTCCCCACATTGCTTTCCTTCTCCACATCTCTCTTGTCCAATGCCTATGAGCTAATGCCCATTCCAATCTCTCTTGAGCTATATCCTTATCCAAATGAGCCCTTTCTTGTGCCAACCACTTTTTTAGATTTTTTTGTGCAAGTCTTCTCCTCACTGTCATAGCAGAGACATTGGGAGCAACTTTGTTGGCAATGTCAGAATAGCTAGTATTGCGATTGCTGAGAGCTTCCTCCACCATAGATTCATCCTGCCACTTGGTAGTTTTAGGATATCTTCCTCTACCCTTTCTCTCCTGGCCCTCTTGATCTCCTTTTAAGATAGTATGTTTAACAGAATTGAGGGGGATGTCAAGATAGTGAGAAATTTGGCGATAGCTCATTTGAGGCTCGTGTAATCCAAGAATTCTCCCCCTGGTAAACTCAGAGAGGTGCTTGGAGGGAATAGGCTTTTTGGCATGACTGCGAAGAATAGGAGGCATGGTTTCTTATAACAAAAGAATTAGGATGATTGGTTGAGTTTTGGTTAATGTAGAGGGATTTCTTGATGTGGTGTTCGGTGGAGGGGTGATGAGGAGGGTTGTGTTGCCGCCGATCGTGGGTGTACGGATATTTTTGTTAACGGACAATACTATGAAAAAGTGTGACTGGTATAGCAATTTCACTAGTATCTGGAGAACAGCAAAGGAGATAAGTGAAAGTGTATAGGGTTGTTTTTGCTGAATTGCGGTGGCAAAGCCTTCCACTTAAGATGTAATCTTCCAATCATAGGCATAGCCAGCATTGCATACAGCAAGCACTTTATAGCCTAAGCCAATAGGCTTGTTAGGCATTTTAAGAGTGTGTGCTCAGGCTAATTGACTCAGAAACCGAATTATCATCTCATTGATAGTGACATTGATGGAAGGAAGACAAAACTTTTTAGCCTGCTCTCGAATACTGCTATTCAATGGCTCTAGCTTGTTCCACCACTCTGTTTGCTGAATTGGTGACTTGCTTGACTCAGAAATATGGAAGTACTACTTCAACTGCTAAAATCTTGTGTAACTTATTCGTATCATTGGCTTTGAGAGAATGCCATGAATTCACCACCAGAAGAGCTTTAGACTTCCCACTTTTGATAGACTCATGTAGATCAAAATTGCAAAAAAGACCAGTAGCTCAAAAGTGCATGTTGGATACTACTTGCAGATAAATGGATGGCTTAAACTAGCCAACCTCACCGCATGAGAAGCAACATACATATTGGTAGGTTTTGCAAGAAGGCTGACTTGCGTAGATGAAAAGAACAAAGTAAAGAGTTTGTAAGGGCCCACATAGCCAGCTGTGGAATCTAATGCTTGTGCTTTGTGTGGTGGAAAGAGTCCCTGAAAGGTATTAGGCACATTGAAAGACCATGTATACTATACTGGAATCAAGTGCACAGACCTCTGAAGTGCACAGACCCCTGCGCACAGACCTTAAAAATACAGTCATTATACTCTTGCAGCCTCGATGTTGGAACACTACGTTCACTGCAGCACCTGTCATAGTTGTACTCGCACCTAGGAATTTCCTTCCAGGAACCACTGGCAATAACACCATATACGTTGCGGCTCTCTGTCTGACCAGCTGCTGTTCGCAGTATATATGAGAAGAGAACCTAGCAAAAATTATGCAAGTCGTTCAGACCAGATTGGTCCATGTTACATAAAGTAATAGGCCTTTAAAATTAAGAGAGCTAAGGGAAGCAAAAGAGTGGACGCTTGAGCAATCTCCCTCTATGAGAGAATTAGAGACCAATATGCATAATGAAGACCAATGGTCCCATTCAGAACCAGTCAGTAAGGGACAAACATTGCACACAATTAGTCATAGGTGTGATCACGAGCAAAAGTCATCCTGAAACCTAGTGTGTATGCAGTCTAAGAACTCATACGTATTGAATTGTCTGACAACCAAGGAGTTGGTCACTCTTACATGGTTCGGTGAAGAATGCTATAACGCTCTTCAGCACTTATCGGGCTGCGAAACCTCTCCACCCCTATTATTGAAGGGAATAACATACCTTCACTGTTAGAAGCATAGTGCAAGTCTTCATAATGCAAAGTGGACAATCGAACATTTGTCAGAGTCAGAGAGTGTTCACACTATTTAATTAGTAGCTAATAGTTAGCCCGCGAACACTCAGACGTGGAATATAAATATTGAAGTGCCTCCCTTACTGTAAAAATCATTAAGCATCAGAGAAGAGATTTTATCAATATAAAAAGTTATCAAGCTATAAAATCTTTATCTTACTCAATTATCTTTTTATTCCAAAAGTCACTTCTCACAAGAAATAGTTATTCAAAAGCCTTCCTAAACAATTCTCCGTACATACGTACCCAGGCTTACATCAGCAAAATGTATATGGCCCTCCTGGTCCACCAAGGGGGGTTATGCTCTCTGTGGTGCACCCTGGTGCCCAGTGGTCCACCGTGGTTCACATTTTCGATAAAATTTTTGAAAATTTGGATCAGGGTGGATCACAGAGAACCAGGAGGACCACAGAGACCACGATCCCCCTTGGTGGATCAGGAGCGTTCAGGACCTCCGTGAATGCCACTCCGACATTTTCCTGATGTAGCTCTATACTATAGTACCAATATCTGCTACCCCTAATAAAAGGGAATATTTGGTTGCGGAGCAGGAAGCTGTTTAATCTTCTTAATAGTGGAGCTTTTTTCACTGCTAGCGGAGGGCTGCTTTTCCTTTCTGGTTTTTGCCTTATACTTGCTGCAGCCCTTTCTGCTTTCCTCCTCTTCATCTGTTCATTGTTCTTTCTTGTATGAATTCACTACTTCTCCCTCTCCGCTGGCTCCGTCAGCCTCCCAACTGCTTCTCCTCCTTACACCACCTTTCTCAGGCTCTCTATCTATATTGTAATTCTCTTCACCTAACCTTCTTGTGCTATCCTTCCCCACTTTAGGAAAGAGGTTTTCTGTAAGCTCTAAATAGTGTTGTCTAGTTGGTGATCTTGTGCCATGCTTGAAAACTGCCGTTCGCTTTAGCCAAGGCCTATTTTCCAATAGTGGCTCTACTACTTTGTACTTTTTGTTAGCTGATAACCTTCGCTCAAGTTGGTATCTTCTCTATTACCTCTTTTGTTTTGCAGTTGTGGCATCTTTTTCCTAATAATCAATATTATAACCGTCTGTTCAACATGCCCCAGTGAAATTTTCTCCTTAGATTACATTGTGATGATGTTTCTAACTGATTATTAAGCTTTAGTCTTAGACAGCATTATTGGGCAATTTCATGGCTGCACTGAATTTCATTGTTTCACCTCTCTAAGGGATAGGAGTGTAATTGTGTTGAGAAATTGCCAAGAACTTATCTTTCTTCAGTACTAGCACTAGTATATACCCTTACTCCTGCTGTTTAATAGAATACTAGTGTTGAATCTTGAATATAGGGACGGGATTTTGCTGAGAAATTGCCAAGAACTGACCTCTCTTAAGTGTGAGTACTAGTATATGAGTGTCCTCTTGTACTTTAAGGGGATACTGGAGTTGACTCTTGCCTACAGGAGCAGAATTTTGCTAAGAAATCGCCGAGAACTCACCTCTCTTGAGTACTGCTACTAGTATGTGAGCTTACCCTTATAAAACGCAGGAAGAGAAATTTACAGGTGATAAGTCAGTGGAAGATTCCTGCCTTTCAGTCCCATTCCGTCTAAGGTTTAATTAAACTGCTATGAATTGAATTGAATTGAATTGAATTGGATAGAGTATTTTAAGGGGCAAAGTCAAAAAGATATTATAAATTCATAATAAACATGAATCTATAATATCTAACATTGGATGTCCCGCTTGCGTTTACGTTAGAGGAAACCGTCTACAATCTCTATATTTTTGCTCGCAACCAGCGCTGCATGAATGCATACCAGGCAGGTAGGCTATAATATGCAAGTGCTGGCAATAAGGAATATCTCTCCCATGAGCGGATCAGACACACGGAAGATGGCTACCGGTTTGTTTCACTTGTTCTCCTCAGTCTATTTATTTGTTAAATAAAATACAATACACTCTCTACTCCACTGTCAGTACCCTCCCCACTTTTTAATTAGCCTCTGTGGTCGGCATCACGAAAGGTCACTCGGTCAATGATTCGCTTGGCCATTCAGGCAAGTCATGATTGACCTGGACCATCTCATAGGACTGCAGTGTGCTTTGTTATGCGTAAATTCCAATCACACAAAATCACTCTCCTCTCCCTCTCCTCTTCCTGCTAACCTCCTTCCTACATCCACTCCTAGCCCGTAAAT
Organism: Tuber microsphaerosporum; assembly: GCA_003521225.1. NCBI lineage: Eukaryota > Fungi > Ascomycota > Pezizomycetes > Pezizales > Tuberaceae > Tuber > Tuber microsphaerosporum. The sequence continues at coordinate 22,859 of QOVD01000518.1, read as the reverse complement.
ACCACGCTATCTTACACTTCATATAATCATCATCGCATCGTCACACTACACCATAAGCTTCGCACAAAGGGGAACAAAAAGGCAGTCCCCCCTCGTACAACCGATTCGTCCACCCACCCGTTCACCAATCCACATAGCACTTTATATCACGCTTCTGTCCCCATCACACTTCTGCCCTGTCACGCTCCGTTCACCATCACACTTCTGTCACTGTCGCGTTCCGTCCCCACCGCGTCCCAAAAACCTCCATCCGTTCTGATTAAGAAAAAGGACCAAACCAACCAGTAACCAACAATCGGCCAGAAGTAGACCTTCAACCATGGACCCGGTGAGTAGTCCCCCCCACCTTCCTTCCTCTCTAACACCCAACCCAAACGAGCAAACCCCAGAATAAAGAAGCAAAAACAGAAACTGATAGCCCTGCCATAGTTAACTACGGCATTTACCATCTCCCTCGCTGTCACCACGTCGGTAATTCAAATCTATTTGTGGCAAGATTGGAAGACCATGCTTGCGGATAGGGAGGGGTTGGCGGATCATTGATGTGTTTTGCGGGAAGGAAAGAAGGGGAAAAAATGGAAAGAATGAAAATGAAGACACGGTTCGTGAAACTCCTGGATAGATATAGAGAAAAGAGAGGAGGGAAGAGAGAGAGGAAAGCGAATGAATGAAGGAATGTCATAGAAAATTCCTTTTTTTTTTCAAAAAACGTAAACCCCATAAAAGACTTTTTGTAATCTATGCCCCGTATTTCTAGCTCCAAGTACTGTAACCTCCCGCAAAGGGAGAGAAGGAGAAAGGAAGCATGTGTGTCCTAAACACTACTACTACCACTCCCGAAACCGCGACCACCTATCCTCCTGCCTCCCATGCTTCTCCATCGTCATCCTGGAATGTAACTCATCCGTCGATGGCGATGGCTTCGTAAAGTCGTATATCTGCGTTTCGGTGATGCTCTTGACCTCCACGTCCTTGAGCGTGGCAATCGCCTCGAATAGGCTCTGCGGCTTCACTTGATCGGATAGGTAGGATCCCTCCTTCGAACACCTCACGGTTACTAATTCCAGGCCGGTTAGAGATGGGAAGAAGCCGGCAGCTGTGGAGAGGTAGTCAGAGACTAATTCCTGGGGCTTTTCCTCGACAAAGGTGGCCCAAAGGACGAGAGTTCTAAGGTTTGGTAGGACGAGGGGGGAAGTGTCGTCGTTTGTGCCAGTAGTGGAAGTGGAAGTGCCCGAGGAAGAGGAGGAAAGGCATGGAGTCGGGGTTGAAGAGCTGCTACGGGAGCACGGACATTTACTCCCTGCGAAGATGATACCCATACTAATCCTCCCTCTGTAAAAATCCAGGTACTTCAGCAACGGAGACGCCCTTAACAGCGCCCTGAGTTCCCGGCACGCCACATCCTCAACCCCCACCAGCCCGTCCCCTGCAAAATAGCTCTCCGGCACAGAAATTGTCAAGTTCACGAGATTAGTAGTCCACCCCCGCGCTTCATACCCACACCCTAAATCATTCCACCAATCTGTCCTGGTCAACCTCTTCAGCTTGGGACAGTGCTTAAACAGACAACGCATGAGTGAGCGCGAGGAAGATAGCTGCGAAGAGTACGCTTCCCCAGACAAATCGTAGCACTCGACAGATTCAAGGGAGGTTAGGTTTGGGATCAAGCTTAGCAGTGCTGTGCGCGCTGTTAAGACTGGGGGCTCATCCTTGAGGAGTGGGTGGCCCCAGTTGAATTCTTGTATTTCATCTTGGAAGGGGTCGCGCTTTAGTGGGGCGATGTCGATGCGTAAACGGCGGACGAGGGAGGAGAGATATGGCGAACTGTTTTTTTAGTGGGGTAAATGTTAGTGGCTTATTGTTTCACCTGTTTGTCTGGATGGACGGGCGGGTGCGTAGGTGTATTTGAAATCAGACTTGATCTTGGAGGCGAGGAAAAGGCACCTGGACGACAGGAGGGGGAAGGAGGGGCTTATGTCAGGTATAGTGTGCGAAGGGGAAAGTTGATGGTATCAGAGATGGTGTTGAGGGTTACCCCAGGGATGTCAGAAGAAAAGGAGCTAAGAGGGGGAAGAGGGGCGGAAGGTGGGAGGTGGCCCGAGGACACGGGGGACCTCATGACGGCATTCCTGTCGTCACTTTTTTTCTTGTTTTTATAAAAACCTTCTAGCTCCACCCCCCCTCATTTCCTCGTTACCATACTTTACCACTACCAACCACACAAACCTCCTCTCCCCCGCAAAAGAAACACCAACTATCCCATACCCTTCCAACAAAAAAAAGAATAAAGAATTAAAAATAAAAAGAGAAGCCCGCAAGAAACCCACCTACCTCTTCAACACACTCAACTGACTCTCCCGATATGCATACGGATCAAACCTAAGCTCGCGATACAACAACGGCGTACTAACCCTACAGCAATTGATGGAAACCCTGGCCACGCGCGCCAGGTCCGCAGCCCCCAGGAATGCCAATATCTGCTCAAGGATTTCGTTTGGTACGCCGTTGATGGATAATTTCGTCCCCTGGCATTCGTTGTCGTCGGGGTGGATGCGGCCGGCTTCGGAGTCTCGGGGGGTGATTTGTCCCGCGTTCATGGGTGCGTTAGTTGTGTTGTTGGGGTTCCCATTCGGAGGGTTTCGGGATGGGTTGCTGTTGGTGGATAAGGCCGGATGAAGTGAGGAAGGAAGGAAGTGGAAGGTTTATGAAGCGAAAGGATAACTTAACCCTTTGCTGTTATGAAGAAGCGGAAGGAGTGCGGGGCGGTTGGCGGGCAGGTAGGTGGGAAAAAACAAAGTAGTGAAAAGTAGGGAGAAGAAAGGCAGCAGTGGATGGGGTACGGTGCGGTAGGAAGATAGGAGGAGGAGGAGGGAAAAGGGAAAAGAAAAGCTGTTCAACCTCTGGCTGCAGTACCGTAATCACCAAGTAACTTAATTCCCCATTTTTTCCCTCACTCCTTTACCTGATCGCTTAGGTTAATACAGTATTATAATTATTGACATGCGTCTCTGAGCGTGTTTCCTTTTTTTCTTCTTTTCTGGTACCGTAGGTCGATAAGGTCATGATCGTCAGATACGTCTCAACTCCCGTTACACCTCTTTCCCCTCCCTTCCTGCCATTCTTCCACCCTTCAAAAATGATAGACAGTGCGGGTACTACCCAATAGAGGAACCCCGGAGTAAAGTGGAATAAAATAAAACATGGAAAAGCATTATTTTCATTAATTCCACCCCCTCCGCACGTCGATCTGCCCAAGCAATCGCCACATAAAAATGATGTGTGGTAAGCCCCCCAAGATCAATAAAACATACCGTGCCGTTATCACAGACGGCGGGGGGAGGGACCCCCCATGGAACTTCCCGCCTCATTCCATTCCATACTTTTCCCATTTTCCATTTTCCACTTTCGGCGAATCACATCTTGCAGATAACAGATAAATGGGTGGATACCGTTACGGCAGATATAATATCAACAAGGTAGGGTATGCTAGCAGGCTAATGATATTGCCGCAGCCGCAGCCGTTGCCGTCGTCGTGCAGCGAAACGTAATTCCGAGTCCCCCGAGAAGAGGAGCAGGGAGGGTGAGGATTGAGGAGGTGGGGAAATTAAGGAAAACATGAGATTTGTGAGAGATTGCGATGAGATGAGGATGGAACACCGGTGGATGGATGGAGGGGTGGGTGGATAGATGGATGGATGGATGGAGGGGTACATGGAGGGAGGGAGGGAGGTCTGGGTCGTGACGGAATAATTTTTTATAGTGCGATACTGAAAATCGCTAGCCCAATTGGACTTGGAAGGGCTGGGCAGAGGGTCGGATGGAATCTAGCCTTTCTACCGGTAATCGTTTACCGGTATTCATCTGAGCGTTAAATCCCAATTCTGTTCTAGTGTCCTTTGCAAGGCGCTCTTACTCGAGTAGAACTCGTTCCACAAAGGCTCTACGGCAAGTTACTGTGCTATCTCGAATATCGAATATGGCACTAGTAACGGTAGCGGAGCAATGATCACAAACGCGGTATGAACAAATTCAGAACAAGTGACTCGCTAATTGAATTATGGACACCCTTCCTGCGACCAAGTGACATACGGTATCATACTTGCAGCATCGCGAGAAGCAGTAGTCGCAGCAGGACACGATACCAGTTACCGGTATATACTGTACAATTTTGGGTTTTCCCTCAGAAAAAAAACCCCTAATATTCTCATCATTCCCCTCTCTTTCTCCTATTACAGATGGAAAGCTGGAGAATACGCATGAGAAAGAACTGAAGAAAGGGAGAAAGCAAGTAAACGTTCAGGAAGGAAAGAAAAAGAGAGAAAAGAAAAAGGAAAACGCAGCCTATAATTGTACCATAGACTAGAGAAAATATAAAAATGGTAGGACCATGGCATCGTCTTCGAATATAATTTGTTTCTTTTTATCGTTTCTTCTTTCTTCCTATCTCTCTTCCCATATCAGCCATATTCCGGTGGTCTGTCGTCGTTAATACGGTGTGCCCAAAGAAAATAAAAACCCTCATCAGGTAGAGGGTTTTTTCTTTTTTCTTCCCTTCATTCCATTCTCTTGGAGAAGAAAAAAGAAAAAATATAGAAAGTCAGAAGAAAAAAAGTGTTGGAAGAATGTACAAAAAACCCTTTGAAAAGCACCCCCGATACAAGAAGAAACGGCTTTTATCATACAGAGTTGGCTCTTCCTTCCCGCCCATTTCATTTTTCCCATCTCTACATTTGATTCTCCAGTTCGTTTCCCTCCTCCAGACCCAGCCCTTCCCAGAAATCAGGCCCTCTGGATATTGCGTTTCCGCCTGAGGTGAACAAGAAGCTTTTTTTAAAAAAAAATAAGAGAAATTGATATGGTAGAAGAGAAGCAATCACTAAAATCAGATACGCCGAGGTTAGGTATGAAAAAAAGAAAAGAAAAGAAAGCGAAAGGCTCAAAATAGCAGAGCAATAAGCGGGGAATCCGTATGCAAACAAAGACCAGAGAAAGGGAACTAGATTGAGAATAAGAATTGATCAAAAAGTAAAATGCCATGAGACTCCCCCTATACTATCCATCGCCATCCCGTCATCTATTTTTCATCATCTGCTTCACCTCCTCCATCCCCGGTGACATCCCCTCCTCCTCCACCACCATCGCTGCTTCCTGTACTTGTCTTGACGGCCAGATTGATAGCTATCTTTTTAGTGGGTGGGCTACCGCCAGGTCCGGAACTACGCTTCTTGGTCAGAGCATTCACACTCCCACTACCACAAGTAGGGCTGCGGCGTTTGTTTCGTAACTTTCCGAGCTCGTCATCATCCTCCTCCTCGCGTCTTCGTTTCTCCGATAACCTTTCTGGCGTAGGAGCTCCAGATAGCACATCACTATCAGACTTTTGCGAAGTAGGAGTGGTAGGAGAAGTCGTCGGACTAGCTGAACTAGTCCCTTCGAGTGCTGACTTGGTTGGTATAGCGGTCCCCCCCTTTTCCTCAGGCTTGCTCTCATCGGCAGTATCCATTGGGTCGTCGTCTGCGTAGTCAACCAGTGGCTTAGGTACAGGCGATCCACTGCCGTTAGCACCCTTGATAGGACTATCCTTGGGTGTTGGAGCGTTATCCTCTTCATCAGAAGTATTGAAATATTCTTCCTCGGCAGCGTCCATATCCTTGACACCCTGCCATCTTCTAGCACCATTGACGTGATTCCTAGTCGATAGTCAATACCTTCTTCCTAAGCGAGGTTTCCCGGGCCCAATTGACCAGGTATACCTCGTTTCTAGTTCGGGAACTTGGGGGTGTATACCTAATGGACTTGTCCTCCTGAACATACGATGAAGGCATGGTCGTATCTTGCAATTGCTCACATCTTAATATTAACATATTAAAAGTATCAACATAAGTTATCTCCTTCATTCGATCACGATAATTTTCACCCAAGTGGACAATTATCTGTTTGATATTCTCCTGCAACAAATGCGTTAATTTCTGTTGTGAAATTGGTAAATTAGAATGAACTCATACCCTCTTGATGAACTCGAAAAATTCGAGACAGGCAGAATTTAGCAAGTTGTCCCTCGGCATGGTATCAATGACGATACCCAGAATCGGTCCGAACAGCTTCCATTTGATCATATGCCGAATATAAAATTCATCCTGTAAACCAACGCACGTTCGAAAGAACTTCAACGCCGATAGTTTCAGATGTTTCTCGGGTGATTGGAGCAACTGTGCAACCCTCGAGGGGAGATTCTCTGCGAGAAGGAAGTACTTTCCCCGGAATGCATGCTGTCGGACAAAGAAACATAGCGTATCCACGAGGTGGGAAAATAACGATACTTCTGCTATTGACAAGCCTTTCACTACAACAAAATTTCAGTCAACTTGGTCCTACAATCACTGAGTATAAAAAGGAACGTACGTGATTTCCTGTTATCGAGCTCTGACAGGGGGAGGAATAGTTTCTTCGCGGAGTCGTCGTAAAAGGTCTTTAAAAAATTCTCAGTTTCACGGTCCGCATTATGATTTCGAGGATGCAACCGCGAGGTTATGTCACTAGCCTTTCCAAGTCCCTCGACCTGTGGCCCGGTAGAGGGATCCAGCAGAATTCTGATAGCATCTGCGATTTGTGCTTTTACTCCCAGATCCTGCTCCCCCAATAGCAATTCAATCAAGGTGTCCGTCAATGGCTTTTGCTTGTCGCTAATTTGTCGAAAGATGAACGCTCGCATCATTGCTGGGTCGTGATCGATCATGGCCACCAAAACGTCCGTACCTGCAATACGGACAGAAGCATCGTCGTGGAGCAGAGCGAAATCTATGACAGCAAAGAGTCCATTTTGGATAAAGTGGCTGTAGAGTTGGGTTCTTACAGGCCCTTGAAGGTTCTTTGCAATTGAGCAGCATTGTTGAATGAATAAAACACCATTCTTTTTCTGTGTTGGTTCAGACCCCGTAGAGTGGAAGATTGAAAAGAGCTCCTTCAAGAACGCCTGGTTGCTCTGGAGGTGCTGCAAGATATCCACCTGGTTGAAAAAGATAAGAGAGTTGAGCACCGAAAAGGTGGGGTCGTCAAGAATCCTGGCGAGAACAACATCCTTCAAGTATTGTAATCGGTAAGTCCAATGAATCTTCTTCTTGATCTCTGGGTCCTTGATCGGTACCACCTCCTTAAACTTGGACGTATCAGACAAAAATTGTCGGTGGTTAGCTTTGTGACTTGGAAAATCAGGATCGTCTATGATCAAGGATGGTTAGCATCAAGGAAGTTGTTACACAACGGATCACAGATACGCACATTCCAAGATCCCTACAACTCCAAATATAACCTCATCTGTGACAATATGTTCGATGATCAACGTATCATTCAGCAATATTATCATTTTCATAATATTGCACAGCCGGTGCAGATTCTCCAGACTCTCCAAATCTTCCGCCATCTCCAGCAGCGGGATGAGTTTTCGAATAAAATCCTCACTCAGGACGAACTTCCCCAGGGAATCCCTGGCCTGGTTTGTCGAGCTTGCCGATCGGATCATAGCTTCGATTTCAGTAAGATTCCCCAGTTCGGGGGAAGGTAACATCACCGAACTGATGGGGGTTTCGTTCGCATCGTCTGAGAGTATTTCATCTGTATCTATCAGCATACATGTGAATATTTATCCCGAGGCGATAGAGCGCAGATCCCTAAAAGAACTTTTCCCACACAAAAGCTCAAACAAAGACCAAATACAGCAAAAACGGATGGATGAAGTACATACCTGCTCCAGATATCGACAGAAGATGACTCTGAACATGGCTCACAAACTCCCTGTTGTAAAATAGGTAAGCATAAAGTCGGATAAGGCAAGAGCAGAGGGCAGAAATACCATATTGCGGCACAACCTTCTGGCTCTTGGAAGCTCAAAGCCATATCTGTGCCATGTGGCTCCGTCCACACAATCAATGTTTCTAACTAGATGTCAGCAAACCTGTCCGAAGGAGATGAAAAAACTTGTACTAATGCATCAGAACTCCCCGCAAAAGACACGGGAAAACAAGCGGTAAGCCGAACATACCCTGTTGCTTTTGATATCCATCATCTTTTATTATCTTCGTTTCCAGCAGCATACGATCCTGCTCCTCCTCCGATTTCACTTGTATATGTGGTTCGTCCTGTGCGCCACGGATATCAGCCACCTCATGCTCATAAGATTGCCATGCTGCAGGGACCACCAAATAACGGAGGTGGAAAAAACAAAAACAAAACAAGTCACCGTCACGATAACTCGTCACGCCTATAAGCAGACAATCCTCACATTAACTAGCTGTCCTGTGCAGTATCCAGTTCCCCGATCAAACCAATCATTATTCCGCAACTCATACACCTTTACTCGTCGCGGTGTCGTGGGTGGGTTAGGCACAGAAAGGGCCATGCTGATCAGATTGGCGAAGTCCGGTGATCGGACGACGAGGAAGCGCGGCAACGAAAGGGTATCGTAGCCTTTTCTCCTCGTCGCCTAATAATCGTCTGAAACTCCTTTTGTTTAGGTGAGGTGCCGATACAAATGTTCGGCAACTATTGTGGAAGTGATGGGGTTGACGTGTAAGAGGGGTTGCTCGAAGTGAGGGTGGGCGTCAGTTGGCGCGATGAGGCTCGATCCTGCAAAGCCAATGTATGTATGGAAGGTGAATTTGAAGATTATCCCTGGTGAGGCAAACTACGCGCGTTTAGAACACTGCCAAAAAGAAAGCGAGGGACCACAGTGTGAGCTCAAAATAGCGCCAACGTGTGATGAATAAGCGGTGATGAGAAGACAGATGCTGTTGATGATGCTAATGGTGACGATAGTGATGATGAAGACGATGACGGGGGGAGATGTGTGTATTTTTTTTTCGGGAGGAGTATGTATGAGAACAGTATGGCAGTGAGAAAAAGGTTGGCTAGTTAGTGGCGACGACAACCGCAACCCTTTCCAAGATGCTAGCGACCCCCTTCCCAGATGAGGAAGAAAAGGGAAAAAAAAGGAAAAAAACAGGCCCGGGTGTCGCTAAATTTTTTCTCCGGTCAGCCCCAGAACTCCAGAACTATCAATGAAGTGAAAAATAAAATAAAAGGATGCGACCGCCGGCGGGAGATAAGGGGTGCGACAGATTGGGGGGGGAGTTTGGTGAAGTGAGCCTCCTGTAAATCACCCCTTCTGCAGTGCCTCACACAAACACCAACGGGGGAACGGGGGGTTGATATCTAGTGCGGCGCCCAGGCTGGGGTTTGGGTTGGAGTTGAAGTTGGGGTTGGGGGTGAGGGATGGCAGAGGTATGATATTGGTACGGGTATGGATTCTTGGTTGAGGGAACACGGGTCAGGTCCAGTAAAACAAAGCAGAACAAACTAGCGGAAGCACTGAGCAAGCAGCACACGAGCTCCAGGACCGAGAAGGCGGCAGAGCAGAAATAAAAATAAAAATGAGTGAGGCAGCAAGACGACAGTGGCCCGACAAGCACACCCAATCCCTCGGCGAAAGGGAGGAAGGAGACGGTACTGCAGCGCCGACGGCAGCAAAGACCAACAGAGAAAGGAAACGTAGAACCACGATCCCAAGGGCGGGGAAAGGAAGGGAAGGGGGGTGAAGGTTGGTGAAGAGAAGAGGCCTAGGGGGTTGATCGGGCTGAGAAACAGCAACAACTGTAGAAGTAATCCCCTGGTCTTAACTCGATTTCTCCGTTTTATGCCGGCATGCTAACTGGGCTCTACGTCAATGAATTTTATGGAGGGGCTTATTGACCTCCTGGCGCACAAGAGTATGGTTCTTTGAAAGTGCTGTAGAAAGCTGTGGCAGTGTTGAGGTTTATTGAAATAACGACATATGATAGCTTGTCAGACTCCTTTCTTCAACCCAGCAAACGAACGAAAAGAAGAAAAAAGGAAGGAAAAGAAAAACAAGCTTCCCTCGTAACCAACCCCACAGCTAACTACGGTAGTATTGGTACCGGTGGATGCCGAGCACTACCGGCATCACAACCCAAAGTTATAGTTGATATATCCATATAGGAACACGAACCACAGTTACATATTTATAAAAGGCCGTACAAGAAACATTGAATAGAATTAGGAAACCCTATTGGCAAAATAAGGGTTCCAGTCTGGCTCCTAGCGGGTTGATCCAATGCGACTACAGTTCTACCATATGATGGCATTGCCGGTCATTGAGCATGGGGCAGCAAACTCAAAAATTACTTTGAATGGTGGGTTAGGGTCAGGAGAGTATGGGCAGATCACTGGATGCACAAATATCCATACTCGAGTAGACAGCTTCTGTCTATCGCAGAAACATGCATAGAACAGGTTTTTACACTTTCCTTTTCTTCCACTCCTCCACTCCTGTTCCTTCCTTATCCCACCACTTTTGGCATGATGGACGAATACCGGTATGCCAGTCGACCAGTGAACATCATACCGGTATCTTATCCACTTAAAGTACAAGTATGTGCGTCACGAAAGCTCAAGGGATGGGATGGCCCTGTAAAAGTTCCTATTCTCGGGGTTGCAGCTGCCAGAAACGGCCCGCACCAAAGACTGCATGTCTCGTTCTGTGCTTTCAATAACCCTTGTTGCTTATTTTTCCGAGCCTGTCAACAGCAACCACAGCAAACTGAAAAACCCTTTTCCAACCCCAACTCGTGCCAACCCTTTTTCCCTGATAAAGAGATCTGCCGGCACTTGTATTGGGTTACTTAAAACACCGGCACTGTACAGTACCTCTAATACTCGGTTATACATATCAGTCCAAGAGCCTCACTTTATTACAAAAATAAAATGATGCCACCAAAAAAAATTCCTACAGCAGATGATAAGCATTCTTTGGCACAACCTAGCATCTCAAACCCTTGGATGGAAACGTTGTCCTGCAATGAAAAGCTAAAAGTTTCAGCCTTGCCCACATAGGGCACTACTACCGGTAGTACGATGGCTCGCTAGGGCACGCGGCCAACACGCGAACCAAAAGTTTAAACCTGCAGCTCGGGACTGACGTTGTTGCTGTTGCTGTTGTTGTTACTGTTGTTGTTGTTCGGAGCCTCAATAGCACCACACAAACTTAAACGGCTGGATGACAGCAAGCAGTGCTTGCACCATGCCTTTGCTAGCATCGGTATGGTACACAGAGGCCGAAATATTCCCTCCAGCATCACCTGGTATCTTGCCAAGAGTCCTCCGTTTAGATACTACTGTTATGTTATCAACAAAACAAGCATATACGATCAAACTCCAACCCACCTATTAGTACCACATCCTTCGAGAGATGCAGTTCCCAGTGCGTTCTACAGACCTACATTCCCCCGGTCACAGATTCAGGAGAAGCCTCGTTACGAGTGCTCGTACAACCCCGATGCAATTATAGTGTTCGGTTATCCGACCTGGCTGCCGTAGATCCTGTGACTGCCAGACGAGGCAGCGGGATTGAGTTTCTGTGAAACACTCTATGTCGGGAATAACCGGGCGCAAAGTGCCGAATCTAAATTACTGTTGGGTGTGGGGTAGTTGCCATACCAGTAGTGGGGGGGTTTCAAGTTTGTCTGACAGTTTGGCATTTGGTGTTTGATACGTCCTTCTCTGAGATACTGGTATACGAGATCTCAGCTGGAAAAGCTGGGTATTGGATACCGGTACTGTAGTTGAGTGACGTGAATTAAATTTAGTAGCCGCTGAGCCCGCAGGGGAGGAGGCTTGTACTTCTAAAGCATATAAGTTACAAGGCTGATCTCTTTTTTTTGAAAAAAAAAGTAAAGAAAGAAAGAAGCAGTGGAGTTAAATATTATGAGTAAGGCTTTCTGCGCTGTCTACCCATGCGGCCCAAATCCCAAATTGACATTTGGCGCGACTTTTAAACTGCAGCAACCTCGTGCGTATATTGACGTCTTCTGATTTCGTCCTATGATATTATCGCCTTGCTTCGGTGAATGCCGGTAGGGTTGTCGATGTAAGCCATGTGGGGTAAAGGCTTAGTGACCCCCTTGATGCTAGGTTCTCTTTGGGCACAATATTGTGTTCTAGAAGGCTGAAGCTCGTGGGGCTGGAGTGCAAATCTCTTGAGTGGGCGATGGGAAATGATACCTCGTGGCTGCTGAGCCGACGGTATCCCCATACAAGCGATCACTAGGACTCGTATTTAGAACGCCAGCAATATCAGGCGCAGTTTCCAACAAACGACCCTCTGGGAATTGACTGGAGCAGATTTTTCGATCGCATTGGAACGCATGTCATTCAGGTGGGGGGAGCCACTAAATATGTGAGGGCTCTGAGTAACCCATTTACCGTACATCCATGGTACTGGGAGGTTAAGCTCGTGTGCGCCTCAGCATGGCGGGTCCAGATACCGTACATCAGCCTGGGCTACAGGGCTTAGTTTTCGCTGCCTGTCGGGAGTTCGCCTTCGGTTATAGGTGGTAGGCTACCAATATAGTTTACACAGTTTCGAAGAAGGAAGAAACATATTTCACTGTCTTACCACAGATGGAATTTTATACTAGACGTGGAGTAGTTACCCAGCAATGTGGCACCAAGGAAGATGCTGGGGAAAAAAACCACAGGCGAGGTGGTTCCCGCTTCTTATCCCTGCTAGTGGACCGGCAAGACATTGGAAATTTCGACGCCCCTGTCAGGGCTTCGCGACAGAGGTTAGATAGGGAACTTTTTTTTGTCGATAACCAAAATTTCGCAGATGTGTACTGGTGTGGTACCAGATTTTTAAACTATAACTAGTATTGGCTATGACCATACCAATGCTGGTAATTATTGGGGTAACATAGCAAGGGGACATGGGACAAGAGAGTAGAGTTTAACAAGCAGCCTTACCAAATTTGATGCTTACCACTGGATTTTTGGTGTATCATTAACTTGGCCGCCCCCTTCTGTTTGTCCCTATCGGTATCGTGCTACCGCATTAGGGGGTCTCACATCGCCGATTCACGACGGTTCAAAGAGGCGATTTGTAGTTCGTGAACCATGAACTGGAAAAATAAACCGTGGTGCTGGTACCGGCTCTGGAGGTGGTGTTTTGATGGTTCAGTGGTGGGTGGGACACTGTTAGCAATGAAAATTTTATTAGCGTAAAATTTTGTTCTCCAGGCAGCAGATAAACCATTTCATGAGAAAAGAGGAGTTTCTGATCATAAAATAGGCAAAATGAGTACCGTAGTAAACCTTTAATCTGTACCGGGAGGTCTTACACCATACCGCACTGAACCTGCAAGAACTGCAGTACGCATCCCGGACCTGAGCCACCGGTTTGCGACCCCCTATTGGAGTGCCACCGGATAGAGAGTCTGGCTCTCCTTAGTCATCTATGTCTCAGAACTAGCAAGAACGGCACGAAAACTTCAACGTCCTGTCGGCGCTGGGGGAGTAATGATGTTTGCGATGGTGTCCCCGCAGCGGCACTGCATATTGTGGATGCCTGCGATGCCGAAAAACAGCTGCGCGCCCTCAGTCTACAAAGACTATAAAGGGATGAGGTTTCCTCTCAAAGCAATGGGTGGAATAAGCAAGATTGAGGCGGATTTTCTTATTTATCTCATCAGAGCTCATTATCTACTCTTCTTTAACATGATATTATGCTTCGTTGGGATTGAGACTTCGAATGCTCTGCCTCTCGGGCGCCACTTCAAACTAACTTTTTCTAGCGAACCAAAAGCCGTCCCACCAAAAGAACGCCTCCGACTGCTTCCGGGGCGCTGGGGGAGGAGTGACGCTGGTCCAATAGATACAGCAGGGGAGAAGTGACGGAGTCCCTTGTGGCTAAATAATGGGAGGGTAACTAAAGATGCGGTAAACACACGGTCCAGTCGACGATAACAAATCGGAAAAGGTGACAAGGGGTTCTAGATTCTGGATAGAGGGTTTGGTGGCTCGAGCCAATCTGCAACCCCCCTGTTTTTCGATTTTTCCTCAATAGGCTGAACTGAGGCGTGGGGAAGCAAAGACAATATAACTGCCGGTATCGGCACTCGAGTCCCGGTATAATACCGCACATACTGCCCCTGAATAATTTTAGCCCCCACGCCTTTCAATCCTTCGATTCGGCACCTAGCAATCAACAATGCCACGAACCATACACCACGAGCGAGTATCTGCGAGTATTCAAGGGGTATGACTGCAATAAAGTCCGAGTGGTAGCCATTTCGAACACGGTGGGTGACGGTGATGCGGACTGGAAGAAGAAGGAGAAGAAGAAGCGAAAGTCGAAGTGGAATATGTCTTATCAACATGAGCATTTCACAAGCTGAAGAAAGAAAGATTAGGCTTCCGAATTCGATTGCCCAAAAGGATATAAGTTGGCAGGATACTCGGGGGCGCGAACGACGGAGCCCGGATGCCATCTCGAACACCGGAGGAGTGATGCTCGATTCTTTGGAGTCGGATCCCCTTTCGTAGGATCCTTCGATTAGAGGGAATTCGACTATATGGTCGCGTGCCTATCCTCTAATCAGCGATGCATAAAGTTCCCCCACCACTCCTTGTCTTTCAGTAATTCCTTTGTGGTGTAGATGGTATCACACCCGGCTGTAATATTCAGTTTACCGGTTGGTCCCCAGTTCGACTCTGGGCGAAGGGATTTCTTTTTGGAAAACGTAGGGGAATGGCTATTGCAAATCGAGGAATTTAGCCGGTGCGCGGGTAGTGGGGTAAGTCAGTACGATAACGCGGCCTTGTTTTGCGATGCAGACCTGGGGGACCGGCAAGACTTTCATTAGGTAGCAAGGACAAACCTCGAGCATGGGGAGAAACAGGGCAAGTAGTCTAAATACTCAGCGATTTTATATGCAAGACCAGACGCTTTACTGGGCTGTTACTAATTGAGAGAGGAGGTCTCAGCAGATGCTGAGATAAGAGGCAAGGAGGAATTAGCTGTAATTGATCTGATTTTTGTGAAATGCGAAAGGTTCATCTTAGCAGAGGCGAAGAGATCTTCCTTGGGGCAAGCCATGAAGCAATGTCTGCTGGCAATGATGGGTGTATGGCTTTGTTATGGTGCGGAAGCAATAGCAAATTCTCAAATACGATAGCGCATCTTTCCAGAAGGCAACCGCCACGATTATGGTATTATATTCAGGAGAAGGGATTGAAGGAGAATTCCATATTGGTGAACTGCATCAACGTTGCATTAAAAAATGGAGATGTTGAAGAGAAATGATTTTGGGTGGGTGCAAGCCAATCGCAGGATCAAGCAGACATCCTCTGAGAAGCATTCATTAGTCACCACCGGATTTGGCTCAAGTTTTCACAGTATCATAAGAGCTGAATTGATAAGAAAAAAATCCCTCGGAAATGCCCTAAACAAAGTAATTGCCCACGGATAACCAGTTTCCCCACTCTCAATCCTCTCCAACAGCTCATCGGGGACAATAGGCTTGAGGAGATGTTTCTGGTGTAGGGGATGCTGGATAGCAGGAGACAATCGACTTATGCACCCGCCATTGGGACCAGTCGGCCTCCGACCGATACCCCATAAGGCTCTCTATGGATTGTTGGGCTGATAACTCGTGTCCTTCTGAACTGTTAATGCTGTAACAGGGTCATGGCCGGGGGGCTCGCTGCTTGCGCCTCATTAGGTCATGAGTAAGAGATATATTAGGCCGGTAGAATAGTACGCTTGTCTATCATATAGCAATCTTTAGAAACTGAACCAGCTTTGTGGGGATTACAAAGCCTACAGCTTTTGCTATTATTGTTCGAATTCATAACGTGTTTCACCTAGTAAGTGATCACAACTGAGTAAATGATTAGCCATGGCAAGCAGTGTAAAATGAGTCTATACTTGATTATCTCTATAAATAATAGACAAACAGCCTCCAAAATTTGTCAGCAGATACTTTAAAATATAGAGAATTAAGCTATGTAATTTTTATTTCAAAATAATAAAATCCCCCTCTTAGATGGTGGTTTTAAAACTAGATAAGTGGAATCAAATTACAATTATTATAAAGGATAAAAATATATGAAAACAAATAAGAAGTGTCTTCATAAGTGAATAGAGAGATTGCACAGGTCTTATGCCATAAATTGAACCTTCAAACATATTTTCCTTAATTTATAGCTATTTTTCAATATTATTGTAGTAGGTAAGTTATATATAAATATTATTATTATTATATTAATTTTTTTTCTTTCAGAACTTTTGCGGGACCCGTGGGAGTTACGAGTTGGTGAAAAGGCATCTTATGCCAGTTTTATAGGCGCAAAGGATTATATACCTTTCGCGGGGGTTCTTAGTCTTGTATGAGGGGCATACGGAACGTCTAGTTGGGAATACTGGTAGTAGCAAAAACCTGACCCTCGGAGCCTCTTCTCTTTGCGGCCCCTTGAACCCCTGCTTTGGGCCCTCTGGATCATCTTCACCATCCTCTAGCAAGTCTAGCCAAGTGCCCGCATCCGTGCTAATCGAAGAGAAAGTGCGGGAAAGGCGCACGCTATGGGAACCAAGGATTCTGCGTGCAATCCTAAGAGACCACTCCCGGTACCAGTATCGCATGGCGTAAAAAAATCTCCGCCCTACGATATGGCTTAGGTCATGGTTCAATATTCCAGGGATCGAATATTAATATAAATGCGGCAGCACTTGGTTTTATATGATACCAGAACTTGACAGTACTTGTACAGTTCTTGCACTTACGGTGCCTGATGTTATCTATCGGTCGATAGGCCCCGCGGCAAAGAGTGCTCGCTATGGGTTCCAAATACCAGGTAACCTCCCATCTCCCTCAAAATACATCGCCGCCTGGCAGCTCCATCCACTCACACCAACCCCCCCATTTCCTACTCCGGCAGTCTTGATACCATGCCCCACCGAAAACTCAAATACCGGTAATACCGGTAACCTGCATAAATAAATGAATAATGGAGAAACTCAGTACCCCTGGCGCAACGCCAGGAGCAAAAAAGATCTGTGCCACAATCTGCCCCCCTGGTGTTTTTTTTTTCCTTTTTTTCCTTTCACATTTTGCATTTACATCTCGATGACATAGTACGAGCGGATACTATGGTATAGGGGATATTTTTGCCTGGCGTGAAAACGCTTGTTGGGTGGATATTGAACTGACACCAGAGGGAGAGGAGGGGAGGGAGAGAGGGGGAAAAAGAGAGATCGACATCTAGTATGGGGCTTTGTCTAAAGTTTCGCAATACGGTACCAGTGGATTGAGTATGGTATCATACTGTGCGGTAAACTGCGGTGGCCTTATGCGACGCGGGGCTGCGGTATCGGGGATGCCGGTCCTCAAGTACCACCGATACGAAGCTGTGTGCTCGGGTGGGGGCGAAAAGATTGGAAAAAAAAAGATCAGCGTGGTCCTATGGCGCAATCAATAAATGGAAGATAATACTGGTTCTGGCAGACTCAAACAGGTCGGAGTGGATACCAAACATATTTTCCCACCGATCGATTAAAAATTGGCCTCGGTACGAATTGACTCTGTACAGATTACCCCCAACTTCCAGAACCATATTTCGGAATCTCTAAAACGCGGACTTCAATGAAAGGCAGACAGCGCAACTGATCTGGGTTCTACTTTCTACCCCTGTCTTTCTTTCCACAAAGTTTATCTCCTGACTAACCCAATCTCTACTGGGCCACCACAAGTTTTCCGATTCTTTCATTCCTACCCGGGCAGTGTATGATACCGGTATGGGTATACCGGGAATGGGTAGGCGGTAGGGAAGCGGGGACATCTGGAAGCTTGGAGCAATGTAGGAAGAGGGGGGAAGATACTCATAGGTGCAGTGTACGGTGCGGTTCGAGCTGCGTGTGGCGACTTTCGGTATCAGGAGAAAATGCCGATGTAAGGCAATCACGGGGAGATGCGATTCCGATCCCGCGTGGGCTATCGTGCTGCGGTGCCCGTGATTGAACGACGTTTGCGAATACGACCACTTATTGCGTGGCACTGAGATCTAAGCTGAATTTTGGTGGTACCGGTATGCAATAGCAGCAGCCGTGTTCACAAACGCCCTCCAGTTGTGAGTAAAATTTTCCGACCACCAACCATGCAAGCCCCTTTCGCTTTTCAGCTTTAGCTGAAGTTGCTTATTATTACAACTTTGAAAACTCTTGACAATCTGAGCGGAGTTGGAGAAAATATCCCTCCTGTCTTAGACATGCACCGGTCCACGTTTTAACCTGATCTGGCGGAGATCTCTGGAATTTTTTTGTTGATTCTAGATTCCCAAAACCAGTGGCTTATCAAGAAGACCATCTTTTGGATAGAGCTTTACCTAGACAGAGATTTACTCTATGATAATATTTTCTCTTTTTGTTTGGTCAGTCAATGACTAGGTTAGTCTAAGGCACGAGGGGGTTTTTTTTTTCAACCCCCCGTGCCCCCTTAGATTGTGGGAACTTTTTAAAGTTGAAATAAGAGTATAACAAACACTATCACAAAAAGGCACTCGAAACTCGACTCTAGACTCTCATTCAATCCTTGTTTTTTCTTTTTCTTTTTCTTTTTTTGAAAATCGCCAACAAATTCTAGTAGGGGTTTACAATATTATACCGTATCATACCCGAGATTATTCTGGAGGGGGGGAAAGAGAGGAGGCTCCAACCCCTCCTCTCTCGTCTATCTCGCTAATTTTCTGATCTCCTGACCTCGCCACGCCCAATGGGATGGCGCCGATAAGTCGCATCTTGTCGTTTCTTGGTAGCATCCCCACCCTTCCCCACGTCTCATCTTAAGAGCAATCGAGTGCATGCAATTGGATTTGTACTCGCTGTGGCGCTCATCGAAGACATTCCTGGAAAATGAGGTGGAGCTGCTTGTCACATTTTTGCTGGGGCTGTTGAGCGGCGGGTTATGATAGTCAATGGCGGGGATGAGGTGGAAATGCGGTGTGTGTTGTAGACTAATGCCGGCACGAAGAAGGGATGGGAGGGGATGGCGGGGTGTTGATTTTTAATTGTTTGGAGATTTCATCGAATTGGAAGTGTAGATTCTGGATGTACTCAAGCACAGTCCTGGTACGAGTACTAGGTGCAGGTATGTCACCTATATTATGATATAGCTTCAGTTCTGCAACCTCTACTCTCGTATCATATCGTAATAATAGGTAGAATACCGGTAAGTGGAAGTCGGAGTTGAGAGGGTTGACGTTGCGTTACCGTATCACATAATTCATGGACCAGGTGGTTACACACGCGCAGACGGGGGAACGCCATGCTTTGCTTGCAGGCCTTTCCCAGATTCTTACTCAATAGGAAGCCGTGAAATGCGATGGGCTCGCTATTCGGCAGCTCGGGAACAAGAGACAGCGCCGGATGTGGCCGACTAGGCGAATTTAGCTTAAGATGCCAAGGGAAAAGAAGAAAGCAAAGGAGCAGACGGTGATCGGGCTTAACGAGCAAAGGTTCGGCGGATAGGCCATACCGGCACACTGCGGCAGAATCTGGAGTGGTTGAACCGTGTGCTAATAGGTATGATAGTCCGAAATTTCCTTCTCTGGGAAAGGGGCGAAAAAAGCCAGCAAAGGGTGAGCTGTTTAGCCCCTCAGAAAGACATAAGAGACGAAAGAAAACACCAGGTCTTACTAGAAGAGGCAACTCTAACGACATACGGAATCAGAATTCCCCGAGACATTTGGCGTGGCTTGTTCGTTGGACTCTTCTGTTCGTCGAACCCCTTCACCGCCAGCTGTACGCACTACCGTACGGTAGTGGTATACGAGTATATGATATAAGGTAGGAAAACCTCAACAATTGAATCTGGCCGAAATACAAGCTGCTCAAGTGGTTGCCGAGGATGGGTAAATGTTTATTATGGGTTTTATAGTAGCTTGGTACGATGCTGTCTATCCCGGCCAACCGTGCCAGCCGCAATAGAGGGGCGAGTGAGGAAGGTGAGGGGGTGCAGAATTTTTCTTATTCCACCATACTCGTTCTAGGCAAGAAGTACGCAAAAACAGGGATTAATGAAATATTGTAAATGGTGAGAAATCTGTGCCTGTCTGGAGGAGGCCCAATGTAAAATATGCCTCCTCTGTCTTTAGGTGCTCTTGCTTGGGATAAGTACTTTCCTTGAATGGGACTTCCGGTATGCTTGGGGTTCCAAGCAATCGCCGTCTTTTAATGCTTGGCTTGATGAATTGTTACTTCTCATCCACGTTTTGGTGTTTCACAGAATCTTTTTTTCTACCCCCATCACCCCTCCACTTTTTCGTTTAAAATGGTTGCACCAGCAGCAGCAGGAGACACTCGTCCGGAGGTCTCTCGGGACCTGACAATTGAACCCCTCTTGCTCGCTAGCTGGGAGCTAGGTTACTTGAGTGCATTAACCCTGATTAAGAAAAGCGATTCGGATACATACCACCTTGACCGCTTCCCCCCCGCGGCTGTTATTTCACAGCAACAGCTTTCGACACCTTTACTGTGCTCGAGTATATAATAGCTCAGGCCGGGCACCGCCGGCAAACCTCAGAGAAAATCCATTGTCAATTCACCAACCAGTGATAGGCATACCGGTCTGAGATCCAACATGACGGAAACACGCAAAGACCACTCCGAACATACCGTCTATCCGCAAGCCGAGGATCCACACACTGACCGGAAGGCCGTGCCAGCAAACACCGAGGATGTTGTCGAACAGGTCATTGTTCCCCCAATTAAGGAGGGAAGGTTTGCATTCTTGAAGACCCGCCGGTTTTACGTGGTGCTCGTGATGGGGTAACTGCTCACCGTTTTACCCCCCGGTAAAGCCTCCCTGTGTTTGTCATGACAGCTGACTTTTCATCTTTAGCCAAATCCTCGCAATGTGTCTTGTTTCCACAGGTACGCTTTCGCAGAAGTTGGTCCTGGAGGGTACCTCGATTCCAGCTTTCCAGTCGTTCTTTGTCTATGTGTTTTTAAACTTGGGGTACACAAGCTATACTCTGTACAAATATGGGGTCAAGAAGTGGGCTCAGATGGTACTCAAGGATGGCTGGAAATGTGCGCCAAACCCCCTCCAGCATAACCAAAGATAGTATAATTGACTGTGATCAGATTTCATACTCGCCTTCCTGGACGTCGAAGGAAACTACTTTGTGGTGCTGGCATACCGCTATACAACGATACTCTCCGCCCAACTGATCAGCTTCTGGACCATTATAGTAGTGGTAATAATATCGTTCCTCTTCTTGGGTGTTCGCTATCGCATACCACAAATCCTTGGTATCCTTATCTGCTGTGGGGGTATGGGTGTTCTGTTGGCGAGTGATTCAATGAACGGCTCTCCCGTCGGAGGACTGCCAACACAGGTGAAGGGTGACCTGTTCATGCTTCTGGGAGCAACTATGTATGGGTTTTCCAACGTCGCGGAGGAATTCCTTGCGTCGAAGAAGCCACTTTTCGAAGTTATTGGGCAACTGGCGTTCTGGGGTATGCTGATTAACGGCACACAAGCTGGGATCTTCGATAGAGCCAGCTTCCGGTCTGCGAATTGGAATGGCAAGGTTGCAGGTTATATGGTTGGATACACTCTGACTATGCTTATTTTCTGTAAGCATGCAAACCGACCGACAAGCCCTAATACCAGCACTAACAAATATACAACAGACACCCTTGTGCCAATCCTTCTACGCATGGCCTCGGCGGCATTCTTTAATATTTCCATCCTAACAACTAATTTCTGGACTGTTCTTATCGGGACTCGGGTGTTCCATTATGTTATTCACAAGCTTTACCCGGTAGCCTTCGTGATGATCATTATTGGTAACTCATCTTCTCCCCAATTTAGAGGGAACGTGGATCTAAATCTAACGCTTTCAGGATTAATAATCTACTTCGCGTTCCAAAATTCTCTCGGTGAGTCGCGCAAGCCCTGGCTGGGACTCAATCAGGAGAAGGGTGTTGTCGGTATTGGCACTGCAAAGAAGAAGGTTAAAGTTAGAGTAGACATCGAGGCTGGCTCTGGGGCCAGCAGGGCTCCTGTTTTGGGTGAGACTGCGACTTAGGTGTAACATACGAGCACATGCTGCGGTATAATGTGTTATGATTTGCGTGAAAGGTATATTGGGGTAGTTAATGTTAATAAACGCTTGGGCCTAATGGATGAAATAAATCTTTACGATCTCTATTTAACCTGCGTAAGTTAGCACAGATCCTCATTGTTCCTTGGTCACGCGCCCCATGCTCAGCAGTGGCTATGCGGGGTGCTGAGGCTAGACATACCGGTATTAATCGACTGCGGAGTGTAGTCTGTTTGGGAAAACTTGATGCAGTGCTGGTGCGGAGGGGATCGGATGCAGAGGTGAGGTATGTGAGACATTACCGGCGCGCTGGGCTACTGTCTGTGCGGATGGGTGATAAGAGAGAATCGAACATCTGACCTACCAGGAGAGACAAAGTCGAGACCAGGAGATACAAAGGGTAGAAAAGGAGTACGAGCCCCTGGGAGAGTATGCATTGATCACCGAAATTGTTATTTACCGTGAACACGATCTCAGAACACCGAGTGACCACCTATGACGACAGACTGCCATGACGATGAAGAGATACCGTGAGAAGGAGCCGACCCGGGGATTTCTTAGGAACAAGGGAAAAAATAAAGAAGGGAGGAAAGGTGTATCATAAGGTATATCATATGAATCTCTGGGTTCTCCTGCTGCCGCTGCCGCCATGTTGACGTCCTATACTAAACAATGTCTAGACACTTGGTCTAACTCTAGTTAAAAATCTAGAAAAGGTGAGAAACCCAAAAAAAACCCCCGAAAAAAAAAGAGATCCAATATCCCGTTACCAGCACGAGAACAGCTTATCATATCATGCCTACTCTTTCTACTTTTAAGAAAACTTACTTCAAACTCCCAAAAACAACCCCGCCATAAAAACCAAAACTATCATCATCATCAAAAACCCACCACAAACCCTACCACCC
>QOVD01000515.1:0-13729 GCA_003521225.1 Tuber microsphaerosporum | reverse complement strand
GGGGGGAAGGTACCGACGGCGCGGCGATATGCTTCTATAGCAGCGTGTGTATTCTTCATTTCAACATACTCGTGCCCCATCAATGTCCACGCGCTGAGGAAGCCCCGGTCGAGGGTTAGTGCGCGACGGAAGTACATCACGGCCTTTTCGTGTTCGCTCTTGAGAGAGTAGTAGTTGCCTACTACACAGCAGGTTTCCGGCCGGAATTTATCAGTTGCGCTCGCGAGTTGAGCTATGAAGCCGAGTTTTGGCCTCCGTTCCATTACATATAAGATGTTGGAGTAGTGATCTAGACAGTCGAGGCGGTGCGGATCTGCTTTCACGATCGAGTCGAAGATTGCCTCTGCCTCGTCGAATTCCCGGGCATGGTAGTAGAGGAGTGCACGTTGGGTTTTCAGGAAGGCGGAAGTAGGAAAGATGGTTTGAAGGTCAGCTAGTTGTGCGTGTACTGGGTCGGAGGTTTGGTATAGTTCTTGGTTCGAGTAGAGGACAAAGATGTTTGTCATTATGTTGTTTGGGAGGGATTGGAGGATGTTGTTTAGCTGTTTCTTTTGTTAGATATATAAATTTTTGAGAGTGGGATGATCAGCACGAACATCTCCGAGGTTTCCTAGTGTTGAGCCCAACTCTAGCCAGGCCGACCAGTTGTATGGGTATAAATTCACGCTCTTGATAAATGATGCCCGAGCTTCGTCCTCGTTCTTTTGCTTCAACAATACGATTCCGTAGAGATATAATAGCCAGGAATCGTCCTCGTTGATATCATCCCCCTTCTCCGTGAATATCGCTTCTAGACTTGATAGGATACTCTGCACTTCACGGTTTTGTGTAGCTGCAGTATCCAGAGGCCCCAATATCATTTCACTCTCCTCATCGCGGCGTTTTTCACCGGCAATGTATTGTGCGTAAAGGTGCAGGAAGCGTGACTTGGACGAACTGCAGTTCGCTAAAACTGCCGAGGAACGGTCATATTCGTGAACATCAAAGTAGGATTTCGATAATAAGTATGTTGGGAGCTCGCCTGCTTGCAATATAGCTTCTTTCTCATAGGAGGAGGTAGGATGAAGGTAGGTTTGAGGGAGGGGTGTATCATTTTGTGGAACAAGAGGTGGCATAGACGTTAAGGCCTCTGCTGCCCTGAACTTAGGCGTTAGTGAGAGCTGGGGAAGTGCAGGCTAGATTGGATACGGCTCACCATTTGGCTGCCTGGTAAAGACATCGTTCGGAGCATTTTAGTACTGCCGTCTGCAGAGCTGCGTGCAGTTGGTGTGGATCCGGAACTTCTGTTGCCATGGCAGACCAGACTTCGGGTGCAGTAATCGGAGATGAGGACGGTTTGGCGTGAGGATTGCTGATTGACTGGTGTGTATTCAGTTTGGCAAACAACGCAGCAAATGAGCGACGGGGGTTGTGCTGCAGGGCGGGGGTGTTTGGAGCTAGGCTTATCGATATGCAAGCCCGTTCCTGCAGGGTCCTGTCAGAATCAATTGCGGGGTGGAGAAGAAGTGCCGAGAACAAGAAAGGTGCTATTGTTCTGATGATTTCTCGTTTGGCATGACAATGTTATGACACAGAGTTCCACACAAAATAAGATAGAGTATGATATCAGTTTGCTCACCTATTACCGGTATATTTCCCTCGGATGGTGACACACAAGCCTTTTTTCCTCCCTCTTTTTTTTATGTGCCGCCGCAACCTGGCCCCAGCTCCAGACTCCTCTCGTTTGATATGATGTGATTCGCTATGTGCTGGCCCTGCAGTGGTGGGTGATGGGTGTTGGCAGAATACTGGCAAGAGGGTTGGGATAGTGGACACTTCTCCTGGATTCAGTTTTTTTTTTTTCTTTTTCAATACTTCTTGTCAAGAGTGAAGTTGGGTTGTGGTGGGAGAAAGAGTATGAGATCGTCAGAGAGTTTGTTAGGGTTAACTTAAGTTAACTTAAGACCCACCTAATCACGTGCCCCCGCCAACGTTGGCGCGTCCTCCGATCGAAACAAACAGCGTACGGGTATTGTACAAGTATAATACGAGGACTCGGGGGTTGAGGTAAATCAAGTAATGAGACGGACAGAGGGTCAAGATGTCAAAGCTTCTTACCCTTCCTGGCATTATTCCTACCAAATTAAATCATTTTTTTTTACCTCCAAAGTACTAGTACAAGTATCGAGCGCCCGGACTCAAAAACCCTTGTTCGTCTCATCACTTACCCCCTGACCCGAGTACTCGTACTCGTACAGTAGGTATGATACCGGTAGAACCTTGTGAAATCCACTACCGGTATCGGATCATCAGCGGGGGATCAGCCCATCAGCCCAGGATAGGTTTAGTTTTGGCAAATTAACAAAATTGCGAATACCAGTTAATGAGATCCAAAAAGTCTTGAGGGCCGATCCTATGCTGTGTTAGGAAAGGTTAATCCTTCTTGAGAGCTCTTGTCCATGAATTCGGAGATTGCGGAGCTTCAGGGATAGTTTGATTTCCCGAGATTTTACGGCATTGTTTTTTTTGTTTTTTTCCTTCACTTTTTTCCCCCTGACCCTGACCCCGGCAGCCGGCTGGCTGGCTGGCTCCCAGGCTCATGGTGCTGCTCCGTCAGTTCGTGCAAGCACAGGGGAATCCACAACATCGCGGAGTGCGCAGGGATGCGAACAGCAGCCATTTCAATCAAGATAGTGGTAGCACCAGTCACCGTCTGCGCATTTTTGGCAATGGCTCTTTCACCAGTCCAAGCACCGGTACTGCTGGCCCCCGCTCCACCGAGTCCACCACCACCACCACCACCACCCTGCCCTTCTCCCTGCTCCCCTTGCTTCTCCGCCACAAAAACCGGTGGAACACTCTATCTGCCACTGCCACTGCTGCCACTGCTGCCACTGCTGCCACTGCTGCCACTGCTGCCACTGCTGCCACTGCTGCTACTGCTGCTGCTGCTTCTCCCCTTCCCTCCTTGCCGCCATACCACCCTACTTCCGCCCCCTTTCTTTCCGACCTCCTTCGCTTTCGTTTCCTTCTCCCCTGTTCACATAAAAGCTACAAAGTTCCCTCCAAATTCTACTATTCCATCGACGAAATAGTTGGTAAACATCCACCCAAAGACAATCAATTCCCTTTCGCCGGTTGCCATAGTGTTTACTACCTCCACGGCCTCTATCCCCCTTTCAACACTTTCCCCCTTGGAATCTTCAGACTCGATACAAACATGGCTACAACACGTGCACAATTCGAAGAAGTCTTCACTAATGTCGTTGTCCCTGAATTGATTGCTGAGGTCAAGAAGACTCGGATTTCTGAGAATGTCGTTCAATGGATCGAGAGGGTTTGTTATCCCTCCCCCCCTTTTTTTTCCCTCTTTTCACCCCTCGTTCAATCGATCTTTCAATCTCATCGTTTTTGCTGCTGATCAACTGAATGACTTGAATTGCTAATTTTATGTTTGCTGAAGAACTTTCTCCACAACACCCTTGGTGGAAAGTACAATCGTGGAATGACTGTTCCAGAAACTTACCGTCTTCTCGTTGGCAAAGAGACCCTTAGTCTCGCAGAATACAAACTTAGTGCAATTCTCGGATGGTGTACTGAACTGGTTGGTTGTCTATTCCGGTTCCAGCTTGACATTTACAATACGGTAACCACTTTTCAATATAGCTTCAAGCAATGTTCCTCGTCGCCGATGACATCATGGATAGTTCCAAGACACGCCGGGGCTCCCCTTGCTGGTACCTGATGGTAATGGCCTAGCATTTATTCTAACCCCTCATGTCAAGGTCTCACACGAACTTTTAGGAAGGCGTTGGGAACATTGCTATCAATGACTCGTTCCTCCTTGAATCGTCCATCTACATTCTTTTGAAGAAATACTTTAAAGGAACCGACTACTACATCGACCTTGTCGAGCTTTTCCATGATGTGAACAACCATCCCTGCCTTTTGGTCCTTGATAATGCTAAGACTTCCTAGGTCACCTGGAAAACCGAACTTGGTCAGCTCGTAGACCTTCTCACATCCCCCGAAGATAGTATTGACTTGAGTCGCTTTAACTACGACAAGTACTACTTCATCGTTCGCTACAAGACCGCTTTCTACTCCTTTTACCTTCCAGTTGCTCTTGCCATGCATCAGGCTGGAATTGCCACGCCGGACAACCTAACTCGTGCTCGTGATGTTCTTATTCCCCTCGGCGAATACTTCCAGGTTCAGGATGATTTTCTCGACTGTTACGGTAATCCCGACCACATTGGTAAGATCGGTACCGACATCTTGGATAACAAGTGCGGGTGGCTGGTAAACAAAGCGCTCGAAATTGTGACTCCTGAACAGAGAAAACTTTTGGAGGACAACTATGGCCAGAAGAATGCGGCTGCGGAGAAGAAGGTCAAGGACCTTTATCTTGAGTTAAAGCTTGAAGATCATTATAGGCGTTACGAATCGGAGAGTATCGCATTGGTCAAGGGGTTGATTGACGGTGTGGATGAATCTCAGGGGTTGAAGAGGTCTGTACTTGAAGGTTTCCTCAACAAGATCGCTGGAAGAGATAAATAGATAGTGTTCGTAGCTCTGGATGGATTAATTAGAAGGTCGAAATACAGAAAACTGTTGTCCTGGCTATTCCTTGTTCAGGGATAAAAATAAACGTCCTCGCGCAGTTCTACATTTTGCTGCATGGGAGTTGTAGAATAAGAATAAGGCACGGGAGTTTAATAGAAGCTAATTTGACCAGTAAAAGCAAGGTATCTATTACCGGCAGATCGTTCGGCTGACTTCGAAAGCGAGCCAATACAAGGCGGCATAGGGTACTAGGTGTACTCGAGTAGATGGCCGCGCACCAGCCGCCAGATGCAATGCCAGTAATAATAGGTGGATGCATGGAATCTATGGAGGGGACCACTACTAAATATCGCTATGGATTTTGTTGATCTGCCCACCTGGGTACACTTTTAGGAGACTGGCCGAGAAATGATTTCGGATGGGAAAGAGAAATGGGTATCGTACTGGTAATCAAAACTTCCTGATTCCAGAGTATCTTTTACGTATGCTAGCTTCGTACCCCCCGAAATTTAAGGATAACAAAGGGCGCTTATCAAATATGTCCCTAGCTCACCCGTAGCCATGACCTCCCCCCCCGAGAACCTTCTCTTCCTGAATGGCCCCTTCCTCGTTGACGAGTGATAATTGATGATGCATCACCGGGGATACTCGGTCAGTCGTTGATCCTCGAGCGTTCCCCTGATAGATTTGATACGGAGCGGGCCCGGCTAGTGCTGCTTGCCGATTTACTAGGTATGAAAGAGCACTGTAGGTAGCGTTTTGGCGTTTTTGAATGGCGACGTGCGAGGACGGTGAAGCGGAGGATTTTTATCCTTAGGGTTCTTATAAGCCCTAGCTCCCGTCACCCGTGGTCGAATTTCCTATATACATACCGGAGGGAGGTCTAAAGAAGGTTATTGCAGGATAAGGTTATATCATAGTATGCACGATAATTACCAACCCATCCCGCCACAACCTCCTGCACCTGCAATACAAAGCGCCTTCGACGCAACTGGCATGGTAATACTATGGCTATGACTCCCCGATATGACCCTCGTGTACTTTCATCCGGGCAGCATGTTCTGGTAAGTGTTGCCAACAACAACAACAACAGCCAGGCTCAAGTTTCTGGTAGACTCGGGATCAATCCAATGCAAGCTGTAACTCCAGTGGCAGCCCAATCTGGTGATAAGAGTTTTGTTCCGGCCCCCGTTACCAGTGAGAAGAGGCAGAGAAAGAAGTGTGGCTCTAGTAGCTCAGCGAGCAAACCCGTTACCAAAAAAGCTCGACTTATGATGCCACCGCCGGAGACTCAGGTTGGCAGTTCACGAACTAGTGCTAGAGGGCCGGTTAATCCACGCCTTGGAAACAATTCAGCCAATGCAGGATCAGGCTCCTCTGCGCTCATGGAGAGAAAGAATAATTACCCACAATATGGCTATTTTCCCGTGAATCCTGGCTCAGGATCGCAACAGCACCAGCCCGTCGGTAGTAGGGCCTCCGCGTCACCAAAGCCTTCCTCCTCCACACCCACTGGAGGACCCGCTGGACCACAAAGTAGAGTACAGCTCCCGCAAGCGGCGACATACATCCGCAGCCCACCCGACCCTGCAGTCCTAGACCAAAAACTCAAGCTACTCTCAGCAATAGTAGCAAAGCAAGACGCCATCCTCAAAAAATTCGAAGACTACCAGCAAATCTACGGACCAAGCCTCTACGCCTTCTACATGGGCGACAAGACCAGCAATCCCAGGCCAGAACTCAGAATGATGGTTACGGAACAGGACGAGGCCGACATGCAGATTCAAGGCCAGGCCTTACTCCAGGTTACCAAAGCCATCTCCAGCACCATTTTGCAGATCATCATGAATATGACGGATGAGCAGTCGGCGCCGCACTTCCACTCGCTCATGTACTTTTGCAATTCGGTCGCTTTGAGAAATGCGGTTCCGGTTGTTGAGAGGGTTGCGAATACTAGGTTGATGGCTAGCCTGATTCTGGGCGAGCAGGATAGATGGGTGGCGGACGGTGAAAGGGATAAGGATGGAAATAGTGCTATGGATCCTATTGCGATTGGTTGAGTGAGTGAGTGAGTGGTAGGGAATTGGTCGGACTTGTTGGTTAATTTGTACTGTTTCCGCTTTTTTTCTCTTTTTTCTTTTTTTCTCCCTCTCTCTCCAGTAATGGTCTGTGCTGTACTAACGTCCGTGAAATCTAACAGCTTAAGTTTAGTACCATATATCAACCGTTCTCGGAAATCAAGTCTAACCAAAAACGGTTATCAAAAACAGTTATCAAAAAAAAAAAAAAAAACATTTATTCGAAAATGAACAACAAGGAAGGGGGAAAACAACCTTCCTCCTCGCATGAGGGTATACTTTTCTTCTTCTTTTTTCCCTTCTTTCTTCTCCACTCATATACCGTACCACAAGGCCGATATTATAATTATCACAAGTATTATAGTAATAAAACAGAGCTTTATAAAATAAAACCTGTTTCGAGCTTGTCTATTGGCTGAATCATGTACGAGTACTAATTAAAGTTCTCAATTAATTTTAAAACAACAATCTCCCCTTATCTTCTCGTAAGGAGTAGTAGACCGGGCCCGTGACCGCAATTGGCCACTGGATAAAAATTTCGAGTCCCCTTGCGTATTTCTGGGTCCGTGGGGGGAGCCGGGTTTGGTACTTGGTCAAGCCAGTTGAACTAAATCGTATTGTATAGCTGCTGATTAGTCGCTTGTAGGTGAGGTTCAATGTAACTCACGCTTTGGCTGTATCATGTATAATCACTCGCAAAGGAGTGCACACTGTCCAGCTCGTATAATAGTTGTGCTCTTTGTCTTGAGTTTGTTGACGGTGTGGGGATGGGAGTTATTCGAGTATAATATGAGGAAGCCA
This sequence comes from Tuber microsphaerosporum, assembly GCA_003521225.1. Classification (NCBI taxonomy): domain Eukaryota; kingdom Fungi; phylum Ascomycota; class Pezizomycetes; order Pezizales; family Tuberaceae; genus Tuber; species Tuber microsphaerosporum. The sequence continues at coordinate 6,305 of QOVD01000515.1, read as the reverse complement.
GTCCGGGTTTTCATAAATAAAGTATGACAAATAGCTGTCTGTCCTCTTGGTGTCACTCGCTATTTCATTTTTCATTTTTTTTTTTTTTTTGTTAAATGAGTTCTCGTCGGACGATGATGGTTGAGATCTACAGTAGGGAACAAACAAACAAAGAGAAGTGAAGCCGGGGGAACACCCGCAAAAAAATGAGAGAATAGGGAAAACGATAAAATCCATTAGCGAAGTGCCAACTAGGACTCGACAGAGAGACAAGGAAAACTAACGAAGCGCAAGGAAGCGCTCGAAAATTCCCAAACCGAATCGACGTTCCAAAGGCCGTCCGCTGTACGAAACTCTACGCTCTCCCGTCCTCCCGGTTCAAGTTCTGTTAGCAGTGTTCTAGTTATTTCTTGTATCCCCCTCCCTCCTTCCCTATCTCTCCGTCGCGTTCTTGCCTGGTTCAGGTTTCTTGCTCTTTCTCTCCGTTTGTTATTGGATGGGTTCGTAAATGGACTGCAGCCGGATGTTCCCCTCGCTTCTGACGTGCTGAGGGTAGTATGGCAGCGCGTATTATGGCCTCTGGGAGTTCACGGGGAAGGAATAATGCCTCGAGAGAGAGAGAAGTGGCCGTGAGTGGGATAATGCTTCTAAAGGTTTCTATAGGGTCACGCCTACGAGGCCCGTTCGGTGGCAGTGCGGTACAGCCTGCTATAGTAGTATCAGTTTGGCGCGAGTATTGCTATGTAGCTAGTATTTAGCGTGATGTAGCGGGGTTCAATAACTGTTACCACTATCGATGTTCGGTCGTAGGCTTATAGGTAATAGATGGGTCTTCGCCGATGCTCCGGTCGCCGAATTGAAGTCCCCTGGGGACCCGGTTTTTTCATAGATATTGGGTAAGTCAATTGTTTCCAAAGGGAATAGAAATGAATGAATGAAGTGGTCATTTCTATATTACTCCGGTGGAAGCTGGAAATTCTCGCACTTGCTGGCCGCAGCAGGCGTATCACTGGCGGGGCACGCAAGCTTTGAAAATTTTTCTCCTGTAAAATCTCCTCCCCTCTTGTGTCTTTGCTTTTCTTTCCTTTCTTTTCTTAACCAAAGAAATCTTGAACTTCTTAACAGCTTAATACAAATTCCTTTTGCTTCCACTTGAGGTACTCCGTGAAATCCTTCTCTCCAATCGTTACCTCTTATTCCAATATTTTTCAAGGTCAGCTTCGATTCAGCCGAGTGATAGGTTATGATAATTTACTCTCTGGCTATTATATTTGAGTGATCTTCGGAACAAATCAGAAAGGGACACTGAAACTAAAATTTTATACAATGACATAAATCCCCTACTTATGTGCTCTAGTGCGATTTTGAGAAGTGCGATATAATTTACTAGATGCTGGGGCGCTAAGTTAGCACTGTATCTCTGGAATCCCATGCCTTTTAACACTGTGTATACCTCGCTTTACTGGAAAAAAATGGAAATACGCTTACGGGGTAATAAGTAGGGGGGGGGGAGGGGGGACGCAGCATGCCAGAGCGGAAATGGCTAAAACATCTATAGCTTCCAGGACCCACAGCCGCTCCTCCAAGACAAAAGAAACAAAAAAGAAGTTTTTTCCTTCAGTTCTGCTACCCCGCCGATCGCCAACCTTTAAGGTCTAGAGTCGGAATCTCCCACCCTCTGTAGCAGGATTGACAAATCCCACAGCCCTATCGATGAAGGCTAGGTTCTTCAATCTCCCAGTTCCCATAGGGCAGGGATTTTCAAATCATCCTACCCTACATGACGGATCGTTCAATAATAACTGATTGTCAGCGTGAATTGAACTCCTGGGCTCCTGCTAATTGCGACATAGGTTAATTAGTTCTTAACATATTAACCACTGCGCCAGCTAGGTATTTCATGAAATGTCAACGGGGGAACTAATACTTATCCTACTGAAGGCTGGATTTCGGGATTTTAATGGGAGGGGTGGTATATTTCCTCCTAGGTTCTCGGTAGGTTTCAATGAATTTCTTGAGCGATAGATTCTCTGTAATCTTAAATAGAGGTGGGGCTTTGTGCGCTCATTACTACCATACAGTATGATGTGAAACTGTACACACAGGTTGAGCGATATTAATGTTAAACGTACTATATTGAATATGAAGGGTATGTTTGTTGAACTTCCTCTAATTGACTTTAGGGTCATATTAACCACTCAGAACTGCGTTTGCTCAAGCCACTACACTGGGAGTTGAACAGACTTTTGTGCGCGCCCTAGACACAAGCACAGATGCGCACTTCTGAATACAGTAACGAACTGTATTGTTCTAACACTAGGAAGAGGAAGGACTTGACAAGGTGGGAATGTTGGGTGGTGATTTGGTTCACGCTCTGTCTCTTGCCTAAAACTAAACTAACGGTAAAGACAGATGTATAAGAAAACATAAGTAACACGTCCTGACCCTTCCATAGATCACTACACTTATCTCTGTATTTCCCTACATGCTCTCATTCTTCCATACACCCCCGTGATAGCAAAGGGAGTACATGTCGGTATAATCTATTCTGTAAACTGTTAAACAATCTATTGCGCTCTCGCGAACCATCTACAATGCCCTTGAGCATGAACAATCTATCCCTCTCCCGCAATTACCAAAGTCAACCACATCTTTCCAGCAAATCCAGCCCACCAGCCGAGAGGTGCCTTGGATTGGGCAACCTGGAAATGTTCCCCTATTTATGTCTCTTGCTCAAGCGCAATAGTGAAATGGAGTCACTGGGTTGCAATACCTGTGGATCGAACCTGATATGGGTAGAGTCTGTTGGTGGGATGGGCATAAGTGACCCGATGTATATTTTGGGATCTGATGAATCTTTTTAATAAATGGTTGAGGGAATTCTTTCAATTATGAGAGTCTATTTCCACCGTTTTGCGCTCCATGTCTTGCTCTCCTCTTTTTTTTCTTTCTGGTTCGGGATTCTCGAGTTGTCCAAGTAGCATTCTTAAAGCAGCATAAATAGCCTGGGCAGTTCTGCCCACTCAAACCTATACAGGATGCCGTGAAGCTGGGCCGTATGAACCCCGAACTCACTCAGACAGAACCAATAGGTAGAAACGGAGGAGGAGCGGGAGAAGGGCGGGGAGAAAAAATGGTCAAGAAAACACGAGGGGAGCTCCTTAGAAGACAAAGTCTTTAGCTGTGTTTTCTTTTGCTTTGGACCACCCTGTGGTACTGGTGGGTGGTTAGCTGGTTCGGGCCAGAAAGGGAAACGAGAGTTCTCCGGTTTTTAGCAGACAAAACATTGAGTGAAAAAGGCCAATCACAGAAGTGTCTAACGAGTCTTTGGGCAGGGTCAGCCTGATATATCTTGCCTGAGTTGACTCTCTGGAAGTTGGAGGTTTTTGCACTGGTAACTACAGTTTGGAAAAGCACACAGGGCAGAAATTCACGGAGCTGCTACACTATGATACCTCACTCACTAGTCACGAGAAAATTCCCAGATATAATAATATTATAAAGTTTCAAAATAATATATTCATATTCGCTAATTATTGCAGGCCCTATTTAATCTATGATCTATGGTACTTGTGGCTGATAAAACACCGACTCCATAACCCTATGACCCCATGGCTCCATTGCAAGATGTCAAATTGAATCCCGAAAACTAGAAGAAACTAAGGGCCAGTTTGGCGGGACATGTTTGGGCTTTCAAACATATCACGCGAAAAAAAGTCTAAACATGTCACGCTAAATAGCCCCTAAAAAAAAACGCCGCGACTAGTCTCTGCCGTGAATTGCCTCTTTTTAGTCCCTGATCAAGCTCATCCTCTCGATACCAACATGTTTCTTCCCATCAGGCCCCCTAAACCTCCCATAGCCATACGCCCACCCCAGTCCCCTCAAATGCCTGCTGCGCATAGCAGAGCTCATATTCGCCGTTCCAGCAACGTCAGACAGAGCACTACTCGTATGGAAGAAGCTAACCTCAGAAACGAGATTACGCGGGAACCTTGGCAAGAAGCACCTAGGTCTCGAAGCGAAGATTATAGCTCCGGTGATTAGCTGGAATCCCAGTATGACCACGGCGATGTAGAACATCACGGGGTCCATCGACATCCGCGGCTTCAGGGACTTGAGTTTGCCAACTTCGGATCTGCGCACTTTGCCCGCAGGGACAAATATCCTGTCCTGGTTCTGGGCGAGCAGAATGGCGAAGAAGCGTTTGTAGCACTCTGATAACGCTTGCTGGGCATCCTCAAAGCTCGGTGATGGGGTTGTGGGGTCGGAGAGTGTCTTCTTGATTAGGTACTCGCCGATGAACTGCGAGAAGCTATGAGATGAGTTGTCATTGTGAATGATGCCAAAGTTACTTCCTTTCCCCGGGGGTGCTCGGAAAAGCATTGCCAGCTGCGCTGTGAAGTTCCCGATGGTGGTGGAGCGGTTGAAGATTGTAGGGTCATTGTATTTGAGCTCTCCGATGAGCCTGGATCTTTTCACGTGGCCTTCACCATCTACTGTCACCTTGAACTTGCCGGTGGAGATTTGCTGGCTGCAGATTATTGTAGTGTTAGATTGAATAGTACCGGAGAGCGATGTGGAGGTTTCACCGTCCGGCCCGAGATCTTCCTTGAGATTTGCCTCACCACGTTCCCAGCCAGCGAGGATTAGGCTGCTGCAGGCTTGCACGGCTTTTTGGTCACTTCCATCGGAGGCTTCGAGGCCCCAAACCCACTCCGCTGCAAAAGGGTGGGTTCCTGGTTCCAACAACTGGGAATCCATTCTCCCGCTATTTCTGCAGTGCAAGGAGCCACCATCTGGCACCGGTAGCGTGACGTTGACTGTAAACCCATGCAACCAATCAATCTTGCTGACCTTTTGGAAAGTGTCACCGGCAAGTAACCGGCATGCCAAGCTCCCCCCGTATCCTTGGGTCATTGATGTCCTCAAGTCAGACTTATTCCCTGGTTCCCACTCGAACGGGAGGAAGTAGAATTCGTTCGTGACCCATGCGGGTAAATCTGTGCCTTCAGTGACATTGGTGTTAACAACCAGCCAATGCGCCTCTTCATCCTTCACGAATGTCCCCGTCACAGGCCACTGCCTCGGATTCAATATCTGGATCTCTGTGTTGATGTTAGTAGTGAAAGGGTACGTCACAACTATGTCAGATGTTAGTGGTTTAAAACCCCGGTCAAAGATTCCACCCAACGCAACAGCAAGGAAGTTCGCTGTAATTACCATCATGGACGCTAGGAAGAGGATGATATGGCCATGACGAAGCGCACGTGGGGCGATGAGCACAGGGGGGATATTTGTGTATTTAAGGCCTAGAGATGGCTCTGGTGACGCATTTCCTCTGCGAAGCTCGGTGTATGGCTGATACAGTGCAAGGTAACGCCCGACCAAGACCTAGAACGGCTCTAGAAGTGTAGCGATAACGGTTGGAACGAAAGAGAAGATAATCTGGGTCACGATTTGTGTGTCGGAAAGCATTGGCAGACCTAACTATCGTATCAGCATTACCGAGTGATTCTAGATGAGTTTGGTCCAGTTTTACCATTCCACCGCAAAGAGGACTTATGCAGGACAATGAGCAGCGCCAGTAAGGTGATGTTTACAAGTGTTGCTGTGAGCCCCGTCCACATACTCAGTTCAATCGGACTGACCAATTTGCCATCGTGAGGGACAGTGCAAGAAGCGTGTGGGTTTTGAACCGGTGCATTATCTTTACTTCCTACAACATCCAGTCTGTATCCGCCTTCACCTCACCAGGTTCCAAGTGTTGAAATTTCCGCATATTTCCTATGTATATTTCATGATATTACCGTATATTTCTCATACTTAGTTTGTGTTTCGGTTTCACCTGTACACTGCCTACATTACTACAGCTAGGACATATTATATTGTATTTCATTATTATTTCAGGATATTATCGGGGATTTTCATATGTTTATTTCTTATCTGGTGTTCGGGATTTCACGGTTGTTTATGCATGATTTATGCATCAATCTTGGTCTTATTATCTTATAATTATTCCTAATATTCCGCTCACACCATCTTAGATTTAGACATATTATTTGGGATTTACTTGGCAGGATTTCAGGGTCAAACATGTTCGCACTTATGTTTCTTACATTGTTTCCCTATATTATTTCTCTTATACTTGGGGACGCACTTCTGTATAAATATGGTCGCTACCGCCCACCTTGCTTAGGTAGAACATCAGCAAAAAATTACCGTGCGTTAGATGCGCTGCTCTTGTGTCAGGACACAAGGTATGGAGAGTTTGCGCCTCTGACGCTAGGTGCGCCCTGAGGCAGAGTGAGATACTCGCTTGCGCC
>QOVD01000514.1:0-14820 GCA_003521225.1 Tuber microsphaerosporum | reverse complement strand
CAAGACAAAATTAACCCTATAAGAAGAAACCCGGCTGCCGCAGCAGGCCGAGAGCCCCCAAGATCAACAGGAAAAGTTCATCAAACAAGTAAACAGGAAACAACACGAAAACCTATGCCGTAAACTCCTCCTCAACAAAGGAAATAATTGAAACCTCAACACACAGAAAACCTCAACAAAATCGAACAATCATGACCTCCAGGCTCAGGGTCCTGGCGGAGGGGCTGCCTAGTGCCCGAACCTGAACGATGGCAAGCATTGCTCCCACCGAAGGATCCGACATCGAGTACCGAGGCAGTGCAATACCACTCCCCAGCTTAGCTGAGGGCTACGGACCGTGAAGGAGGCCGAAGGAGAGGATAAAGGGTAGGCAGTAGGGTGCCAGCCAGGGGAGGGGTGTAGCTATAACGGAGCAAACGGACGAGACCGAGAAGGAGGAGGAAGAGTAGCCAACTCACTAGAAACAGGAGACTAGCAGGCCATAGCCGAACGTTTTCCAAAGAGGAAACGAAAGACAGGAGCGAGATGTTACTGACCGAAGCGTTCCCCATCAAGGGTACAAGCTCGCGAGAAGAAGAGGTACTTCCGTAGGGAGTCAGGACACCGCAACAGCGACCGTAAACTTAGAAAGAAGGGTTGCCGACCTTGTAAAAGCTAAGCGAGGGCAGCGAAGGGAATACGGGGAAGGGGGGGGAGAGTGACAGCGGACCCCCTAGACAAAGACTGCCCGATAGCAAAGCCATCAGAAGGGGAACAGAGGGGAGAGGGGGGTAGTAGCGTCACACTCCTAGGCAACTAGGCCATCAGAAGAGGGGAGAGGTAGAAGGGTGGTTGACGATTATTTCTCGTGGTGTTGAGATTTGAATCGCCGGAGGTGTAGAGGAGACGGTTCGTGGTTAAGTATCTGGTGGTTCTGTTTTTTTTTTTTCTTTAGTTTTTTTTTTTTTATCTCAGTTTTGCATTTGTTTTACTACTACACGGGTACAAACCAGACATGCATCGCAAGCTATGGCCAAGAAAAAACCCTCGACTCCACCCCGGCGCCAGCGGTAAAAGCCATCATCCCAAGACCCTCGGGTGTGGGCCCACCCGCACGATCCCGTGAGCAAGAGAGAAGTACAAAGCCGGCTAAGCAGAAGACAGAGTAAATCCCCAAAACACCACAGGCAGGAAATAACCGGAAAACCACGTGCCGTAAACTCCTACCCCCTGTAAATCAAATAACCTGTCCGAGCACGATGAACAAGGAGAGTAAGGTCTAACCAATACAAAGTGAAAGGAAAGACAAGCAGAGTATAGACCCATGAGAAAGAATACTCAACCAGACGAAGCATAACACAAGCTACATCAACGATCCGGAAAGGGGCAGGCCATTACCCAGTAGTTAAAAAAGGGGCAATCATAACACAAAAGAAGCCAGAAGCAATTACTTCGACCCAAGGCGCTAAGCTAGTCCCGGTGGTAGTGCAATCCCATGAACCGCCGTGGCCAAGATATACGACCGTGGGCAATGGCGGGGGGCGAGTGGAGCCACAAGGCAGAGAACATGCCAGCTAGAAACGAGTGATTGGAGCTGACTGTATAAGCGGAGGGACCAGACGGGACATGGATGTAGCTGTAACCGAGCCGCGGGACGAGACCATGGGACAAGGGGGGGAGGTGGAAAGCAAACAACTCGCTAGAAACAACTAACAAACAAGCAATGCGCGAATTTTTTCCGACCGAGAGAGGAAGGTGAGTACTACGAAGTTACTGACCGAAGGGTTCCCCAGCGAGGGAAAAGCCAGCCACCAGGGAAGTACTTTCACCGGGGTCCGGACACCGTAACACCAACGGTAAACGTAGAAAGGAGTAAAGCCGACCGTGGGCAGTCACTAAGAGAGGCCTGCGAAAGCAGGACGTGGAGAGGGACGAGAAGAGCCTTCAAACAACCTCTAGGCCAATGCTTTCTCAAGGCGAGGCCATAGCAAAGGAAGAAGAAGGGTGTGTCGTAACCCCTCTAGGCAGCGGGGCCAGCAGAGGAGGGGAGAGGGTGAGGGTGGAGTTGACCATGATTTCTCATGGTGTTGAGATTTCAATCACTGGAGGTGGAGAGGAGATCGTTCTTGGTTAACTATCCTGCTGTTTTTTTCTTTTTTTCTTTTTTTTATCATAATTTTGCATTTGTTTTACTACTACACGGGTACAAACCAGACATGCATCGCAAGATATGGCCAAGAAAAACCCTCAACTTCACCCCAGCGCCAGGGGAAAAAGTCATCATCCCAAGACCCTCTGGTGTGGGCCCAACCACACGATCCCGTGAGCAAGAGAGAAGTACAAAGCCGGCTAAGCGGACGACAAAGTAAATCCCCAAAACCCAACAAGCAGGAAACAACAGGAAAACCACTTGCCATAAACTCCTACCACCTGAAAATCAAAAACCTGTCCGAGGACAAGGAACAAGGAGAGTAAAGTCTAACCAATACAAAGTGAAAGGAATGACAAACAAAGTATAGACCCATGAGAAAGAAAACCCAACCAGACGAAACATGACATAGGCTACATCAACTATCCGGAAAGGGGCCGGCCTTCACCCTGTAGATAAAAAAGGGGCAATCATAACACGAAAGAAGCCAGAAGCAATTACTTCAACCAAAGGCGCTGAGCTAGTCCAAGGAGGTAGTGCAATACCATGAACCGCCGTGGCCAAGGAATGCGACTGTGGGCAATCGCGGGGGGCGAGTGGAGCCACCAGGCAGACAGGATGCCAGCCAAAAAGGTGTGATCAGAGGTGACCGTGTAAGCAGAGGGACCCGACCGGACATGGACGTGGCTCTAACCGAGCCACGGGACGAGATGATGGGATGGGGGGGGGGTCTGGAAGGCAAACAACTCGCTAGAAACAACCAACAAACAGGCCATGCCCGAATGTTTTTTGCCCGACAGACGAAGGCGAGTACCACGAAGTTACTGAATGAAGCTTTCCCCTGCGAGGGACAAGCCAGCGACCAAGGAAGTACTTTCACTGGGGTCCGGACACTGTAACTCCAACCGTAAACGTAGAAAGGAGTAAAGCTGACTCTGGGCAATCGCTATATGAGGCTGGCGAAAGCAGGACCTGGGGAGGGGCGAGAAGAGACTTCAAACAACCTCTAAGACAACGCTTTCTCACAGCGAGGCCATAGCAAAGGAAGAAGAAGGGAGTGTCGTCACTCTACTAGGCAGCAAGGCCATCAGAAGAGGGGAGAGAGAGGTGGATGGAGTTGACAATGATTTCTCATGGTGTTGAGATTTCAAACGCTGGAGGTGTAGAGGAGATCGTTCGTGGTTAACTATAGGGCTCTTTTGTTTCTATTTTTTTCCTATTTTTTTCCTTTTTTTTTATTTCAAGTATATTCGGTTACAACCACCGAGGCCCGAAAACTATATGCAGTGCAAGCTATTACAGAAAAAAGCCCCACAATCTAACCCGGTGCCTGTGTAAAAAACCATCATCCCAAGACCCTCTTCTGTGGGCCCAACCGCACGATCCCGTTAACAGGAGAGAAATACAAAGCCGGCTAAGCCGACGACAAAGCATATCCCCAAAACCCCACGAGCAGGAAACAACAGGAAAACCACTTACCATAACCTCCTACCACCTAAAAATTCAAAAGCCCGTCCGAGGACAACGAACAAGGAGAGTAAAGTCTAACCAATACATAATGAAAGGAAAGACAAACAAGAACACCATGAGAAGAAAACCCAACCGAGACATAGAATAGAAAACTACACTAAAGAACTCAAAAGGGGGCCGGCCATCACCAGTTGTAAAACTGAGGCAATCATAATACGAAAGAAGCCGGAAAGCAATTACATCGATCCAAGGCATTGAGTTAGCCCAAGGAGGTAGTGCAAGACCATGAACTGCCCTAACCGAGGAGAGCGACCATGGGCAGTCGCGGGGGGCGAGTGGAGCCACCAGGCAGAGCGGATGCCAGCCAAAAGGAGTAACTGGCGCCAACCATGTAAGCAGAGAATGCCAGCAGGACGTGGGGGTGGCTGAAACCGAGCCGCGGGACGAAACGACAAGACTAGGAGAGGGGGTGGAGGGCAAAACAAGTCGCTAGAAACAACCGACAAACAGGCCATGCCCGAATGTTTTCCAACCAAGTGACAAAGGCAAGTACCACGAAGTTAGAAATCGAAGCTTTCCCTAGCGGGGGACCAGCCAGTGACAAGGGGAGTACGTCCACAGAGGTCCGGACACCGTAACGCAGACCGTATACGTAGAAAAAGGTAAAGCCGACCGTAGGCAATCGCTAAGCGAGGCCTGCGAAGGCGGGGCGAGGAGGGAAGATGAGAAGGGCACTCAAGCAACACCTAGAACAACGCTTTCTCAAGGCGAGGCCATAATAGAGGAAGGAGAAGGTAGTGTCGTCTCCCTCCTAGGCAACGAGGCCATCAAAGGAGTGGATAGGAAGGGGGTTGAGTTGACGATGATTTCTCATGTTGTTGAGATTTCAATCGCCAGAAGTGGAGAGGAAATTGTTCGTGGTTAACTATACAGGGGTTTTTTGTTGTTTTACTTTTTTCTTTTTTATTTTGATTTATATATAAACTTGCATTTATTTTACAGCTACCGGGTACAAAACAGGCATGCATTATCAGATATGGTCAAGAAATAACCCCAATCCAACCTGGCGCCAGTGGAAAAAGCCATCATCCCAAGACCCTCTGGTGTGGGCCCAACTGCACGATCTCGCAGACAAGAGAGAAGAACAACATCGGCTGGCCGAAGCGGAAGACAAATTAAATCCCCAATACTCTACAAGCAGGAAACGACAGGAATACCACTTGCCATAAACTCGTACCCCCTGACAAATGAGAACACTGTCTAAGCAGCAAAACAAAGAGCGAAAAGTGTAGCCAATAGAAGCAAAAGGAAACACAAACAAGGGGAACCGATGAGAAGAAAACCCAAACAAGACATAGAGTAAACACTACACTAACGATCTCAGAAGGGGGCAGGCCATCACCCATCAGAATACAGGAGCAATCATAACACGAAAGAAACCAGTAAGACAATTACATCGTGCAAGGCTTTGAAGTCGTTCAAGGAGACGGTGCAATACCAGGAACAGTCGTAACCGAGGAATGCGACCACGGGCAGTCGCGGGGAGCAAGTGGAACCACAAGGCAGAGAGTATGCCAGCCGAAAGAGTGATCCAAGCCAACAATGTAAGCGAAGGCGAGGGAGGGACAAGGGGGTGGCTGTAACCAGGCAGCGGGACGAAACGATCGGGCGAGGAGAGGGGGTGGAAGGCAAACAACTCGCTAGAAACAACCAACAAACAGACCATGATCGAGAGATTTCGGACCGAGAGAATGATAGCGAGTACCACTAAGTTACTGACCGAAGCTTTCCCCAGCGAGGGACAAGCCATAGAACCAGGAGCGTGCTGTCACCAAGGTTCGGACACGGTAACGCCGACCGTAAACGTAGAAAGGAGTAAAGCCGACCGGGGCGACCGCTAAGCGAGGCTTGCGACTGTGAGACGAGGGGGTGGATGAGAGGAGCCTTCAAAGAACTTCTAGGACTACGCTTTCTCAAGGCGAGGCCATAACAAAAGAAGAAGAAGGTAGTGTCGTCACCCCCTACGCAACTAGGCCATCATAGGGGGGAGAGGGGGATGGGTGGAGTTGACGATAATTTCTCATGGTGTGGAGATTTCAATCGCCGGAGGTGTAGAGGAGATCGTTCGTGGTTAACTATACGGCGCTTTTTACTTTTTTTTATTTTTTTATTTTTATATCAACTTGCATTTGTTTTACAACTACCGGGTACAAAACAGGCATGCATCATCAGATATGGCCAAGAAAAAACCCCAAACCAACCTGGCGCCAGTGGAAAAAGCCATCATCCCAAGACCCTCTGGTGTGGGCCCAACCCAACGATCTCGCAGACAAGAGAGAAAAACAATATCGGCTGGCTGAAGCGGACGACAAAGTAAATGCCAAATACACTACAACCAGGAAACAACAGGAAAACCACCTGCCATAAACTCCTACCTCCTGACAATAAGATCACTGTCTAAGCAGCAAAACAAAGAACGGACTGTGTAACCAATACAGGCGAAAGGAAACACAAACAAGGGGAACCCATGAGAAGAAAACCCAAACAAGACATAGAGTAAACACTACACTAACGATCTCAGAAGGGGGCCGGCCATCACCCATCATAATACAGGAGCAATCATAACACGAAAGAGACCGGTAGGACAATTACATCGTCCAAGGCTTTAAAGTTGTTCAAGGAAAGGGTGCAATACCATGAACAGTCGTAACTAAGGAATGGAACCATGGGCAGCCGCGGGGGGTGAGTGGAGCCGCCAGGCAGAAAGGATGCCAGCTGAAAGAGTGATCCAAGCCGACCGTGTCAGCGAATGCGAGGGAGGGACAAGGGGGTGGCTGTAACCGGGCCGCGTGACGAAACGATAGGGCGAGGAGAGGGGGTGGAAGGCAAACAACTTGCTAGAAACAAACGACAAACAGGCCAGGCTCGAGAGAGTTCGGACCGCGAGAACTATAGCGAGTACCACCAAGTTACTGACCGAAGCTTTCCCCGCGAGGTACAAGCCATGGAACCAGGAGCGTACTTTCACCAAGGTCCGGACACGGTAACGCCGACCGTAAACGTAGAAAGGAGTAAAGCTGACCGGGGCGACGGCTAATTGAGGCTTGCGACTGTGAGACGAGGGGGTGGACGAGAGGAGCCTTCCAACAACTTCTAGGACAACGCTCTGTCAAGGCCAGGCCATAATAAAAGAAGAAGAAGATAGTGTCGTCACCCCCTAGGCAGCTAGGCCATCACAGTGGGGAGAGCTAGTTGGGTGGAGTTGACGATGATTTCCCGTGGTGTTGAGATTTCAATCGCCGGAGGTGGAGAGGAAATTATTCGTGGTTAACTATAGGGCGTGTTTTTTTCACTTTTTTTTCATTTTCTTTTTTTTGATCACTCTTTTATTTTCATTTTAAGACTTACAGTACATGACCCGCTACGGAACAAAAAGGATGTGTAGTATCAGCTATGACCCCAAAGACCCAGTGCGCTTCCAAACCCACAGTCCCTCCCGTACCCCCCCTCTGCTAAAAACCCTCTGACCCTGCCCGACAAGAGCGGAAACCCACATACAAGTCCGGTACTATGGGTAGAAAACTACAGAAAGAAAACACAGGCTTGAGCTCCGACAAGACCTCCACAGACAAGCAGAAAGTAAGAAGCCAAACGACAGTGAGACCCTAACCAAGAAACTCAAAAGTGTACTACTGTCCCAGCCAACATACCCCACCAGCTTTCCCCCCTCAGGGGGGCCTGTCCCCTAATGCCCCAGAAGTTGGTGAACGTCGTAGCGAAGCTGCGGGGAAGGGCTATAGATAGACCGTGGAAGGAACGAAGGAATCGAAGAAACTCAGGGCCGTGTGGCATAAGAGGATACAAACTAACCCTCCGGAACACAACCGAGATGATGATGTTGGCAGTAGGGTGCCAGCTGGAAAAGGAGGAGCCAACCACGGTGAGGCGGGCGACAGACGAGGGGACGGCTGTAACCGAGCCAGGAAGAACGACCGAGAAAGGAGGAGGACGGAGGGGTAGACCCATTCAAGAAGTGCGAGACCGACCGACCGAAACGAGATTACAGTTTTTCGACGATGCCGACCGTACCAAACAGAATTCCCAATACCTTTTTATTCATATAACTAGATCCATTTTATTCTAACTTCCTTTTTGAACTCGAAGTAGTAGGGTAAAAAACCTCATGCGTTTGCTTGTCCACAAGAGGAAAACCTTTCTTACTTCATTCAACTTCGGCCAGTTCCGGCATATCCGGGTTCTGCCTATGAAAACTTTCTACCATCTCCTGAGCGTTTGTTTACCCTTCCGGGGGTTTCCAAGTATTTTCGTCCTCTGCACATCTCTTCCATTTTACAAAATACCGAAGTTCCTTGTACATCCTGTTTCGTTTTCCCACCTGTCTAGTGCAAGTTATTATCTCACTTTTAACTATTCTTTCTACTTCCCTTTCGAAATCTCCCCCAACATTCTCGGGTTCTCTAGGTCGTTGTTCTCTGGCCTCCCGTATTGAGGTTCGGTAGGGTTCCAGTAACGATATATGGAACACGGGATGTATTTTCCATTGTGGGGAGATTTCGAGTTTGCCGGCTCGGTTGCTCTTCTTAACTTCCAACACTTTGAACGTTCCGTGAAGCTTAGGGCTTATTTTTTTCGCTGGTCGCTTAGTTCGTTTGTTTTTTGCGTTTAGCATTACTAAGTCCCCAATCTTAATATCCGGTTGCTGTTTTGCTTTCAGGTCGCAATATTTGCCCATATCCTTGCGAGCTTTCTCCAATGCTGTTTTGGCCTGTTGGTGTATATTCTGCATCCAGTGTGCATAGTGTCCTGCTCCTTGATTCTGAGCTTCTCATTCCTTCATCCATTCCGTTTGCGGGTGGAACCCATAGTTTGTGTAGAAGGGGGATAACCCATTGGCGGTTGTAGTGGAGTTGTTTTACGCATGTTCTGCTAGTGGTAACAGCTGATACCAATCGTCCCGATTGTAGTTGACGAAGTTGCGTAAGTAACCTTCCAAAGTTTGGTTGGTTCTTTCCGTTTGTCCGTCGGTTTGTGGGTGGTAAGCTGTTGACATCTTGCGTTTAATGCCTAGCGATTTGCACAAAGACTCCCAAAATTCCCCAGAGAACTTAGCCTCCATATCTGATATTATCTCAGTGGGGAGCCCATGAAGTTTCCTAACTTCCCATAAGAAAGTATCTGCCACGTCCTTGGCCATTGCGTTTCCTCCTAAGCCTATGAAGTGGGCCATTTTTGTGAATCGGTCCACTACTACCATGATCTGGGTGTGTCCCGGGGATTCTGGTAGGTGGGTAATGAAGTCTGTAGAGATAGATGTCCATGCGGCGAAAGGAACTTGTAGTGGTTGTAGTAACCCGTACTTTGCATGTCGTGGCGACTTATTGTGTTGACATTCGTCGCATGACCTTACATAGTTGTTAATCCAAGGGGTGAGTCCTTTCCAGTAGAAGTGTCGGGTGACAATTTCAATTGTTTTTTCTTGCCCAAAATGCCCCGCATGTCGCGAGTCGTGACATCCTTTGGCGATCGTGGTTTGTAGCGCTTCATTGTTGGGAATATACAAGGTGTTATTGTAGTAGAGTAACCCCTGCTTCCTATGCCAGTTCTTGGGTGGTTCCTTCTCTTCAGCCTCCAACCTGTCTAGTGACTTCTGTCTACTTATCCATTCCTCATCCTTTCCTCTTGCCGCCAATACTTCTGTGATGAAGTCTATGTTAAACGGCCTCATTTCTACTTGGGATAGAATAGTGTTTGACATCATAACATGTTGTTGTGTTAACCGTGGGTGACTCCCCATTATCTTCGATATTGAAGTATTCGTTGTTTCCTTTTTCCGCTTCTAGGAAACATGCCATGGCTGGCGAGTCTGATACTTCGATGGTTCGCTTAGGGGAGAGATCGGTACTTCCGAATCCTTTGTTCGATCTTTTCGTTTCCTGAAGGCTATCTACCTCCATCATGTCTGATGTGTCAATTTTCTCTATTATGAGTTGCGCTATTCAGTCACCTGGTTGAATCCAACAATCAGCCTTACTTTGGTTTACCATAAAAACCTTTATGTCTCCTGTGTAGTTTGCGTTCACCATACCCCCATTTATAGCGATGCCTGTTTTGCTGGCCAGTCCACTACGTGGAGCAATTCTTGCATAGGTGCCTTTTGGTAGCCCGATCGCTATTCCCATTTCTGCCAATACCTGACCCTGTGGTGGTATGGTGAATTCCTGAATTGCATATAGGTCGTGGCCTGCTGCTAGCATTGATCCGTTGGTCGGAAGTATAGCTTTTGCGGAGAGTCGTTTTACCCTAATTACGTTCCACCTTGGTCGATCAATTCCTGAAACGTATCCTTCGTCTTCTTCTTCGGCATAAATGAGTGCTAATTAGAAGTGCACGGGCTTTAGAATAGACAGCTCACTATGCTTTGCTCCCTCCTCAGGACGGTACTCCGGCCGTTGGCTTAGAGCGTCTGGCTTTCCTCCTCTCGTCCCGGGTCAGTAAATGATCCTGAAATTATAGTCCGCCAGTCTTTGCGCCCATCTTATCTGCCTCTGGCTCCAAACCTTGGTAGTTAGGAAACTTTTGAAAATTTTGATGGTGAGTATAAACGGTTATTGGTTTATGCGATCCCACCAAATAATGTTGCCATTCTTTCAAAGCTGCCAAGATAGCGAGTAATTCTTTATCGTGAATCTCGTAGTTGCGTTCCGCTTCGTTCAATTTTCTGGAATGGAATGCTACCTGATGTAGTCGTTTTTCCTTAAATTGTGACAAAACACAGCCAAGTGCAAAGTCGCTTGCGTATGTTTCCACTACTGATTCTCGATCTGGGTAAAACTGCTCCAAGATTGGTGCCGTGGCAAATCGCCTTTTGAGGTCTTCGAAAGCAGATTCCTCCTTGGGCCCCCAGAAGAATTTACTTTTTTCTCTCTTTAGCGTTTCCGTGATAGGCGTACAGATTGTTCAGAAATCTTTGATGAATCGCCGATAAAAGTTGGCAAATCCGATAAATATCTGCACTTCTTTAACCGACCTTGGTGGCTTCCAGTTCCTAATTGACGCAACCTTGCGCTCGCTTATTGTGACGCCATTGGTTGCGACGATCTAACCTAGGAATTCTACCGATTCCATGTGAAAGACTGATTTTGTGATTGATATTGCCAGTCGGTATTCATGTAGTTTATCCAGGACCTTTCTTACTAATTCCTCATGTTCCTCCACCGTCTTGGAATAGATTAGAATGTCGTCTAAGTAAACTACTACTCCATGATCGAGAAATTCTTGGAGGATTTTGTTCATCATGGCTTGGAAAGTTGCAGGTACATTGACCAGTCCGAAAGGCATTACCTTGTATTCGAAATGCCCATATCTGGTTCGAAACGCCGTTTTCCATTCATCCCCTTCGCGTATTCTCAACAGATGGTAACCGTCCTTTAGATACAATTTGGTGAATATTTTTGCCCCTGCCACTCGATCTTTTAGTTCTCCCATTAAGGGTAGTGGGTACTTATTTAAGATCGTTAGTTTATTAAGGTTTCGATAATCCACACAGAGATGCAGTTTCCCATCTGGCTTTGGAACAAAAAGGATTGGTGCGCCTGCTGGACACTGACTATGGGCGATCTTTTCTTGCTTTAGCATCTCCATTAGATACTTGTCTAACAAGTCTAACTGATAAGCCGACATAGGGTAGATGCGTCCACAGGGTGGTTCAGCCCCTGGCTTGAAATCCATCGCATGATTGAATGTTCGTCGGCCTGCTAGAGTTTCTGCTGTTGAAGTAAGACATAGCTCCTTGTATTTCTCATAGGGTTGTGGTAGCATGTCCAGGAGTATTTGGTTAGGATCGTCCACTTGCTTTATTCTTCCACAGTATTGTGCTTCCTCGTCGTAAGTTACGGTTTCGTCCCATTCAAACATTCCTCCTATTCCTTCATCTTCGACATGTCCTTGACAACAATGCTCGTTGAATACCCACTTCTTTGGGTCTACCATATTTGCAATAGGGTGTTCTTTATGCCACCATCCTAACAGGATGATTAAGTCGTATTTGCCTGCCGCTGCTACCTCGCAAGATATATCTGAGCGATGGCCATTTTTTCCTATTTCTAGAAGTAAGGGGTGAGTAAAGTGTTTACCGCCTGAGGGGTTAATTTCCCCATCAAAGGCTAGAATAGGTAGCGTATTCTGTCGTGTTTCGTATGGTATGTTGAAGTGTTCAACTAAATCTTTATTGATTAAAAATATGTTTGATCCTGAGTCCAAAAGTACTCGGATGCGTATTCGTTTTCCAGCAGCTTCAATATATGCCGGCCCTTCCGGGCAGTTGTAATGTGCAGGTTTGGGAATTTCGGATTGTATACGTTTGCCTATGGGCAACGTGGCCATGTTTTTTCTTTTCGTCATCATGGTCGAGCGTAGGTATTAGGGGTTGGTTACCACACCCGCGTAGTTTCGACTCTTGAAGTCTCCTCAGACAAACTAAAACATATTAATAGCTCAGTTACTGGGTGGCCCACTACTAGCGGTCTTTACTTCTTGCTGAAGAATTCCCATAACCCTCCAGACTGCCAGTGTATTTACCAGCTTGCCTATCCAACTGGTTTTAGTACCGTCTCAAGCTGGTTTATACCTTAGGGAGTAATTCTGGATCCTCGTTATTTTACTCCTAACATTCAGCCAGACCCTGTATTGGTTGGACAACATAGTGATACTTCGACGCATGTGCCCTGTCACTCACCTCATAGGTCTGGGTGGATGTACTTCGGGGCTCTTCTGAAAATTGGAATTCCTGCTCTCCCCATAACCGTTGGTTTGAACTGTCTTCTGGGGGTTCCTCGTGGGACTGATCATACTAAGGGACTCTTCCCTTATCGTCATCCTAACTCTTTTTCTTCTTCTGGGTACTAGTTAATCCTTTCCCCAGGTCGCTCCGCTTTGTTCTCTTAGGCCTTCAGGGTTACGCCCGATTACTACTTATGTAGTCTCTCATTATTTTTGATTTCGATTTGGGAGGGAGGGCTTGCTCTGAGTACCCGACTGCCGTCGCCATCAGTGCCGGAGTAACTTAAGTTATTTCCATGTCGCTGAAGTCCCATGCCATCGGTCGCTCTATTTGATTGACCCGCGGTGCTTCTTCTGTTTGTTGCTGACTTAGAGCCGCAGATTGACTTGGTTGGAAAGGAGTCGATGGGCTGGCCTTCCATTGCCAAGACTTCAGGTAGGGGGCCTTGTTATAATAAGGCTTCTTGGATTCTATTGCTGAGATCTGAATTGACTTTCGGCATTCAGCCCATTTGTGGTTATTCATTCCACAACGGGTACACTGTTGGTTGTCTTTTCGTGCTTGGATAACCTGTTCTTTGATGTCACCATTTGCCATTTTCCAATCCATATGCTCTACTTTTCCCTTAGTGGTGGTCCCCTTGTTTTTTCTTTCTGCCTCCTTCTTGGCTTTGTACTCTGCTTTTTCTTCTCCCGTGTATATTTTTCGTTGCTTCTTAGGTTTGGAAGGTTTTTCCTCCATTTTCCTTTTTTCACCAGAGTTGCCCTTGGTTGCAGTGGGATAGTCATGTTGTAGTGTGACTTGCTCTAAAACAGTCTCCTCATGCCTGGTGACTTCTCTTATTGCTGCCATCCAATCGGTATCACTGGCATATTCTTCAGTGGATAATCGTCTTAAGGCTTCTCTTGGAAGTTCTTGTTCGATCATCTGGCGCCACGTAATCCCACTCATGTGGACATGCGTGTTTAAGTTCTCCATATCGAGGAGATACTTATTGACGTTATTTTTGTACTGGACATTTTCCATTAGTGCCAGTGCTCTTTTACCTTCATGGGTGAGCGCAAAACGGGTGACGCATTGATTTCTGAATGCTTCCCAATACTCGTATCCCTATACCTTTAGGTGATCCATTTCTCCGGTCATCTTCTTCCTATAGGTTATGGCGAATGCCGACACGTCTTCCCCTTCCATTCTTCCTAAGGCGTACTTAATACATTCCTTATCAGTTTCCCACAGGTGTGGATTTCTTTTGGAGTAGTCCTCGCATTGTAGTAACCAAAGTTTAATGTCTTGGTGTTTGAGGTTCTTGAAGGTTGGGGGTGCGTCTGCTTGTTTTTTGCCACTATGGGCAATGGCCATTCCTATTGCTTTAGCTAACAGGACTACCTGCGGGTCAGTTGGGTTGGCACGTTCGGGTCTCCAGGATGGTCCGCCGTTTCCCCTATTCCAACCTTGCTCATCATCAGAGTCATGGTCACTTGGGTCAGGGTCATTTCCACCCGGTGGTTGCCTTGGTGGTCCTTGGTTACCACCATCGTCTCTTTGGTTTGTGGGGTATTCTTCCGGTTGTTTCCCCTTGTCTTGCCTGGTTGGTTTCTGCCTTTCCTGCATCCAGCGCTGGACTCTATCTGGTGCTTCCGCTACTAGCGGAGCCGCTGGGGCTGGTTGGGCAGAGACTGTGGTTGTTGGGGTTGGTTGGAGATTCCCTAATAATCTCATCACCTGTTCCATTTGTGGGGTTTGTGTATTTGCGAAGGATTTCTGTCCTTCGGCTTGGTCTGATACTACTTTTTGGAGTATCGCTATGTCTTGCGCATGTTGAGCTTTGAGTTTTAATACTTCTTCCTCATGTATAGAATCCCGTGTTGCCAAAGCTTCGCCCTGTTCTTCAATGTTAACATGAAGTTGGGAACTTACTGCTTCGTGGCGACTTTGTCGCTCATTAGCCGCTTTTATTTCTTGAGCCATCCTGGCTAACTCCTCTTTATTATTATTATTATTATGTATCATTACGCTTATGGAGCCAGAGGCTATGAAGCGGCAACTAACATACATGATGTGACACCAAAGTGCCCGTCCCGCAATCCCGTCTCCTATATGATAGTAGCTGCTTTGCAGTGGCCCCCCGGCATAAGCCATAACAATCCCCTAACAAAAGAAATCCACCTCCCCGCCTAAAGCCTAACAAGTAAAAGAAACACATGTATTAACCCTCAGTAGCCCTGTTCCTCCTTTCAGTTGCTACCTGGTATGCTGCTGTATATGTGGTACACTCCTTGGAGGTTGCTAAGTGGGGTTCGCCGCAGTTCTTGCATTTAAGCTGAGTATGGATGCATGCTTTGCCCCTGGTGGGGCAGTCAGAGCGTCCGCAAGAGTGTTGATAGGTAGGATGGTCTTCTGTGCAGATAGCACAGTAGGTTGT
>QOVD01000511.1:4608-33969 GCA_003521225.1 Tuber microsphaerosporum | reverse complement strand
GTCATCCAGCTGGTCCGGGGTGGGAGAGGGGGTGGGGTCGGCAATGGAAAGAACCCAAGTGCGATTCCTTTCATTTTCTTTTCTCCTTTGTTCAATGCTATCTTGATTTGTTATATGTGTTCGTCAATTAGGGGTAGCCGGTAGTATAACTGTGATACCAAACTAAGACTAGGTATACGTGTACAGTGTTTTGTCTAAGAAGGCTCGTGGGTAACTATCTCTTGTGAGAAGATATAATGTGATAAAAAGATAATCGAGTAAGATAAAGGTTTTATAGCGTGATAACTTTTTATATTAATAAGTTCTCTTCTCCGGTACTTGATGATTTCTTACAGTAAGGGAGGAACTTCGATATTTATATTTCACGTCTGAGTAATCGCGGGCTAAATAATAACTACCACCTAAAAAGTGCGAACAACCTCTGACCCTTACAACTGTTCGACTACCCGCTTAGCATCATGAAGACATACCCTATTCTTCTAAACTTGAGTGTTTGTCATTCCTTTGAATAATTAGTGAGCAGAGTTCTCGCAGCCCCACAGGTGCTAGTATTGTAACTTTCCTCACTGAATTATGTAAGAAGTGGCCAACTCCTTGATAGTCAGACCATTCAATGCATATGAGTTCTGAGGCTGCATACGCATCAGGTTTTGGGATGACTTTTGTTCGCAATTGCTGCTATAGCTAATTGTCCGCAATGCCTCTCCCTTACTGACTGGTTCCGAGTGGGACCCTTGGTCTCCACTATGTGTACTGGTGTCTTAATCCCTCATAGAAGGATTTCGCCCAAATGTCCACTCTTTTGTTTCCCTCAGCTCTCTTAACTTTGAAGGCCTATAACGTTATATGACGTCAACTGATTTGGCCCAAACGACTTGCATAATTTTCTCTAGGTTCTGTTCTCATATATCCTGCGAAGAGCATCCAGTCTGATGGACGGCCGCGACATATATGGTGTTATTGTAAGTGGTCCCTGAAGGTGATTTCTGAAGAGTCAGAACAACTACCACTGGTGTGGCAGCGAACGTGGTGTCCCAACGCTGAGGCTGCAGGAGTATGATGGCCATATTTTTGAGGTCTGTGCGTAGGGGTCTTTGCGCTTTGGAGGTCCATGTGCTGGATTCCAGTATTTTATACATGTGCTTCCAATGTGTCTAATAAGAGCTCTCTCCTTAAGGTTTCCCCTCGAACACCTTTTATATTATAACTAATTTCAATTTCTTATTCTAACTTCCTTTTTGAACTCGAAGTAGTAGGGTAAAAATCTTCATGCTTTGCTTGTCCATATGAGGAAAACCTTTCCTAATTCATTCAACGTCAGCCAGTCCGGACATATCCGGATTCTCCCTGTGAAAACTTTCCACCATATCCTCAGCATTGGCTAACCCTTCCTGAGGTTTCCAAGTATTTTCGTTCTCCGCACAACCCTTCCATTTTATAAAATACCGAAGTTCCTTTAATATTCCATTCTTTCTTTCCACCTTTCTATTATAAGTGATTATCTCACTTTTGACTATTCTTTCCACCTCCCATTCGAGATCACTCTCAACATACTCAAGTTCCCTGAATCTTTGCTTGCTCGCCTCATGTATCAACCTTCAGTATGATTCCAGTAAGAATATATGGAATACGGGATGTATTTTCCACCTCAGGAAGATTTCGAGTTTATAGGCGCGGTTCCTCTTCTTTACTTCCAGCACTTTGAATAGTTTGTGAAGCTTCGCGCTTAGTTTCTTCATTGCCTGCTTAGTTCGAAAGTTTTTGCATTTAACATTACTAAATCCCCAACCTTGATGTCAGGTTTCTGTTTTGCCTTCCGATCATAATATTTGCCCATATCCTCCCGTGCTTTTTCTAGTGCTGTCTTAGCCCGTTGGTGTATGGCATTCATCCAGTGTGTATAGAGGCCTGCTTCTGGATTCTGAAATCCCTGCTCTTTCATCCATTCCATCTGTAGGAGGAAACCATAGTTGGCGTAGAAGGGTGATAACCCATGTGCTGTCGTAGTGGAGTTGTTATATGCATGTTCCGCTAGTGTTAACAGCTGTTATCAGTCATCCTGGTCGTAGTTGACAAAGTTGCGTAAATAACCTTCAAGGGTTATATTGGTCCTTTCCGTTTGTCCGTCGGTTTGAGGGTGGTAAGCTGTTGACATCTTGCGTTTGATGCCTAGCATCTTGCATAAGGATTCCCAAAATTCCCCTGAGAATTTAGGGTCCATATCTGATATTATCTCTGTGGGAAGCCCATGAAGTTTCCAGACTTCTCGTAAGAAGGTATCCGCAATGTCCTTTGCCGTTGTGTTCTCTCCTAAACAGATGAAGTGGGCCATTTCGGTGAATCGGTCTACCACTACTACAATCTGGGTGTGCCCTTAGGATTCTGGTAGATGGGTGATAAAGGCGGTTAAGATAGTAGTCCAAGATGTGTAAGGGACTTGCAGTGGCTTTAGTAACCTGTACTTGGCTAGTCATGGCGACTTATTGTGTTGACATTCATTGCATGATGGTACGTAGTCATTAATCCACTGTATGAGCCCTTTCAAGTATAAGTCTTGGGTGACGATTTCGATCATTTTTTTCTGTCCAAAGTGGCCTGCGACTTGTGAGTCGTGGCATCCTTTGGCAATTGTAGTCTGTAGAGCTTGTTTGTTTGAAATATACAAGCGATTCTTGTAGAAGAGCAATCCCTTCTTCTTTTGCCAATTCTTGGGTGGTTCCTTTTCCTCAGCCTCCAGCCTGTCCAACTCCTTTTGCCTGCTTGTCTATTCCTTGTCTCTTTCTCCGGCTGCTAGCACTTCTGCAATGTAGTCTGTGTTAAACGTTGTGATTTCTACTTGGGATAGAATAGCGTTTGACATTATGACATGTTCTTGAGTCAACCCTGGGTGGTTTCCCATATCTTTGGTATCGAAGTATTCGTTGTTTTCCTTTTTTTCTTATAGGAAACATACCATGGGTAGCGAGTCCGATATTTCTATCATTCGCTTAGGAGAAAGGTACCTACTTCCAAATTCTTTCTCCGACCGTTCCATTTCCTGTAGGTTGTCTACTTCCATGATGTGTAAGGTGTCGATTTTCTCTATGATGAGTTGCACTATTCGGTCAACTGGTTGAATCAGGCAATAGGCTTTACTGTGATTGACTATAATGACCTTGATTTCTCCTGTGTAGTCTGTATCAACTATGCCTCCGTTTATCGCAATACCCTTCTTACTTCCTAGTCCACTTCGGGGGGCTATTCTTGCATAGATTCCTTTAGGCAGTCGGATTGCGATTCCAGTTCCTGCCAATACCTGGCCTTGAGCTGGTATTATGAACTTAGTGATCGCTAAGAGGTCATGGCCAGCAGCTAATCTTGATCTTTGGTTGAAAGGATAGCATTTGTGGATAGTCATTTTACCCTTATCGTGTTCTGCTTCAGTTGTTCCGATCCTGAAAAGTATCCTTCGTCTTTGTCCTCTTTGTGAATGAGCGCTAACTCGAAATACTCAGGTTTTAAAATTGAGTGTTCGCTATGCTTAGCTTCCGCCCTAGGACGGTACTCTAGCCGTCGGCTGAGTGCATCTGGCTTTCCTATCCTTGTTCCCGGTTGGTAAATGATTTTAAAATTATAATCCGCCAATCTTTGTAACCACCTTATCTGTCTCTGACTCCAGACCTTCGTTGTTAGGAAATTTTGCAGGTTCTGGCAGTCAGTATAAACAGTTATAAGTTTATCCGATTCTACCAAGTAGTGTCGCCATTCCTTGAATGCTTCCAAGATAGCCAGTAATTCCTTATCGTGGATCTGATAGTTGCGTTCTGCATCGTTCAACTTTCTGAAATGAAAGGCTACAGGATGTAACCTTTTTTCTTTGAATTGTGACAACAAACAGCCAAGGGCGAAGTCGCTTGTATCTGTTTCAACTACTGATTCTCGATCTGGATAGAAGTGTTCCAAGATTCATACCGTGGCAAATCTCTTTTTGAGTTCCTCAAAGACTGTGTTCTGCTTAGGTCCCCAAAAGAATTTGTTATATTCTCCTTTTAGTATTTCTGTTATAGGAGTACAGATTGTTGAGAAATCTTTGATGAAACACCAGTAAAAATTGGCGAACCCGATAAATATCTGGACTTCCTTGAGGAATTTTGGGGGTTTCTAGTTCTTAATCGATTCTACTTTTCTCTCACTTATCATGACGCAATTGGCTGCAACGATGTAACCTAGGACTTCTACCGATTCCACATGAAACACTGATTTTGTGATCGATATTGCCTGCCAATGTTCCTGTAGGTTATCCAGGACCTATTTTACCAGTTTCTCATGTTCCTCCATTGTCCTGGAGTAAATTAGTACATCGTCCAAGTAAACCACGACCCTATGGTCTAGGAATTCTCAGAGAATTTTGTTCATCATGGCTTAGAATATTGCAGGTGTGTTGACTAGACCGAACGGCATTACCTCATATTCGAAGTGCCCATATCTGGTTCGAAAAGCTGTTTTCCATTCATCCCCTTCTTGTATCCTTAGCAAATAGTAACCATCTTTTAGGTCTAGCTTGATGAATATCTTTGCTCCTGCTACTCGATCTTTTAGTTCTCACATCAATGGTAGAGGATACTTATTTAGAATGGTCTGTTTGTTAAGGTTCCGATAGTCCACACATAGTCGTAATTTCCCATCTGGTTTGGGAACAAAGAGGATTGATATTCCCGCAGGGGATTGACTGTGGACGATTTTTCCTTGTTTTAGCATTTCTTTTAAGTACTTGTCTAACAAGTCCATTTGATATGCTGACATTGGGTAGATTGGTCCCCAAGGTGGTTCTGCTCCAGGCTTAAGATCGATGGCCTGATCGAAGATTCTTCGTCCTGTCAAGTTTTCTGCTGTTGAGATAAGGAATAGCTCCTTATACTTTTTGTATGGTCATGATAACTAGTCTAAGAGTACTTGATTTGGGTCATCCACCTGGTTTATCTTTCCACAGTACTGGACTTCTTCATCGTAGGTTACGGTTTCGTCCTATTCAAACATTCCTCCTATTCCTTCATCTTCTACATGCTCTTGACAGCAATGTTCTTTGAATGCCCACTTCTTTGGGTCTGCAATGTTTGCGATAGGGTGCTCCCTATGCCACCATCCAAATGGGATGATTAAGTCATATTTACCTGCCGCAGCAACCTCACAAGAGATATTTGTGCAGTGGCTATTGTTTCCTATTTCTAGGAGTAGGGGGTGGGTAAAGTGTTTGCTACCCGAGGGGTTACTTTCCCCATCCAAGGCTAAGATGTGGAGCGTATTCTGACATGTTTCGTAGGATATATTAAAGTGTTCAACTAAATCTTTATTGATCAAAAATATGTTTGATCCTGAGTCTAGAAGAGCTCATATGCGTATTCGTTTGCCATCGGTTTCGATGTATACAGGCCCTTTCGGTCAGTCATAATGTGCTGGTTTGGGTACTTGAGTCTGTAATTGTTTGCCAACCAGCAATGTGGTCATGTATTTTCGTTTTGTCATTGTAGTTAAGCGTAAGTATTTTGGGCTTGTTACCAAGTCCGCGTAGTTTCAACTCTTAAAGTCTACTCACACAAACTAAAACATGTCAATGGCTCAGTTACTGGGCAGCCCACTACTAGTGGTCTTTACTTCTTGCTAAAGAATTCCCATAACCCTCCAAACTGCCAGGGTGTTTATTAGTTCGCCTATCCAAACATTTCTTGCTTTCATCGTCTCAAGCGGCTTGCTACCACATGGAGTATTTCTGGATCCTCAGCATTTTACTTCTAACATGCAGCCGGACCCTGTATTCGTTGCATAGCGTAGTGATACTTTGACGCATGTGCCCTGTTACTCATGTCATAGATCTGGGTAAATGTACTTCGGGGCTATTCTAAAATAGTGGGTTCCTGTCCTCCCACTCACCGATGGATGAACCGTTTCTCGGGTTCCTTGTTGGACTGATCATACTATGAGATTTTTCTCATACTGTCATCCTAACTCTTTTTCTTCTTCTGAGTACTAATAGCCAGTTACCCTTCTATTCGCTTCGCTCATAGTCGGGAAAAGCAAGCGTTACGCAAAAGCAAGCGTTACTCTCCTTTTTTTTTTTTTTTTTGGCAGAAAAGCTTACATATCTGGGTCAATGATCCCAACTCAGAGCATGAGTATTATTGTCTAAGTTACAATGGTTTAATTAAAGGCAATAAAATCTGTGTTTCTTGCAATTGAGTCACAAGATGTAGTTGAAGAATCAGAATCAGATTCAACAGCTAGATCTTCACATTTACCTTTCAAATGACTACCATCTTGTTCGCCTCCTAGAAGAATTTCAAACTCTCCTGCTTCCTCCTCTGCTGGAATGGTTTGTAGATCACCTATAGTAGTAGTATTGAAAGGGGTTGGCTCAAGCATTAATAGGACTTCTAATAGATCACGAGGGGCCTGAAGTGCTTCAAGGTCTTCAGGAGTAGGAGATTGTTCTGGATCAGGGATTGGAATTAACATTTCTGGCGGAATAATACCACCTTGAGTCTGAATGTTTCGCCCTTGTTTCTTCCATTCCTTTTCAGCCTTTTGGGCATTAATTCCACGGCAGTTCAAGGCTGCCTTTGCTTTATTAACAGCAATTTGGATATCCTTTCGTGCTTTCTTGATAGCTGCTGCCTTCTGCTTCTGATCGCGTTCAATCTTTCTACGTCTGGCTGCCTCAACAGTGATAATTCCTCCCTTTTGAATTACTCAGCAAGATTTGGTTTTGCGGCAGGCCTCTTCTTCACGAATTCGAGATTGAAAGGCATGGTAGGATTCCTGCTGGAGCTGTGCCTCAGCCAGGCATATTTCAGTTCTTTTCGCCCATTCTTGGAACTTGGCTTTTGAGTTAGGACTAAAGGTCTCTGCTTTCTCAACCCATTCTCCAATTCCTTTCTGACACTCAAAATAGATACTTGGAAGAATAGGGAGCTCCAATTCTTCATCGTCTGCAGTAGAGGCTATCGATAGCCTTTGAGCTGGGATGCCATCCGAGCTTGGCCCACTGGTTGGATGTGAAAGAGAATGTGCTTTGAGATCTCTCTTGCTATTATAATAACGCATCTTCTTCAAAGCACCTTTGTAAGAAACTGGAAACATGCCAGAATCTTTAAAAGAATTCTTGATAGTGTGCGATTTAAAGGTTTGTTCACGAATAGAGCTCAGGTCGCGGAAGAAAGAGGAAATGGTATATTCCATATCGAGAGAATGAAGAGCATTGTGAATCGCTTTGTTGTGATAGTATTTCCAGGGATGAAAGACACCAACATCCAGTGGCTGTAGTACGTGTGTCAGGTGAAAGGGAAACCCAAAAGGAACAATATGATGCTCATAATACTTGAGAATAAAGTCATCCTTGTGGTGTGTGATATGACCATCCAGCAGAAGAATATGCCAATGGGCTGTAGGGCTGGCACCAACATGCTTGATAAAGTGATCAAGTCAAGCAAGAGCGATATTCTCATTTGTGTAGCCAGTTTGTGATATAGCATTCACCTCAGCTCCTGTCAGATTGTCATGTACCCAATTTTCCATGATTTTCTCCCCAGGACAAATGACGACTGGCGGTAGTAGGGGGCTTACATCAGCGCATATCGTTTCAATAATAGTAAATGACTTGTGATTCTCAGGACTTGCTGTATACAGTTCTCTAACCGAAGTTGGAACAATGACAATCTCACCCGTTGGGCAGCCAACTCATACACCAGATTCATCCATATTGTAAATATATTTGGCTTGTCGAATGCCATACTTGGACAGAGTATTCTGATACTCAACAAAAAAGGCCTTCAGATCCTCCTCACTGAGTGTAGTCAGTGGGACATGGGCAATCAGCTTGGTTTTAATTGTATGGAGAGAGGGATTTTTCTTTAGCCACTGTTGAAACCAGATAAGGGAAGGAGGATTGCGCTTTTCTTGCTGGTGGAGATGACAAATGGCGGCATAAATGATTGAGGGAGTGGCTCCTAATCCAACCTCTAATTGCTCATAGCAGAAGCAAAAGACAGCCAACTCTTGGGCTTCAGTGAGGATAATGTTATTTCCGCCATGGAGATTGTAGGTACCAGGAGAGTTTCTCTCCTAATGACGTTTGCGATATTGGCATGTCCGGATTGATGCAGGATTCACCTTGAAAATAATTGCCGCAGTGCTAGCCTTCTCAGTAGGCTTCTCTTCTAGCCACTCTATGGCTCTATCCGAGCGCTGCTTCATCTCAAGCTTGTTCATCCCATCATCAATCATGATTTCGCTGTCTGGATTCACGAGAGACGGATTTAGTAGAGGAAGAATTGGCTGATCCAAGGATGTACTGGCCTGTGGGATACAATTGGTATCACGAGAGGATATAAAGGACGGGTCCATAGCGAAGGAGTCTCCAGACGAGATAGCTGGAATGGCTGGTCCAGCATGTGGAGTTAACTTGGCCATGGAATATAATTGTCTCAAGTAGGTGCTATAAGCAGTTTGATCAGGGAGGATTGGAAACATCGGAGAAAATGAATAGCCTTGGATTGGAGCAGAATTGGCTAGGCCAGGGAGAATTGGTGAGTGGAGGGAGGAAGATTCATCTTGCATCGGAGTAGGATTGGCCAGGCCAGGGAGCATTGATGAGTAGAGGGAGGAAGATTAGTCTTGCATCGGAGCAGGATTGGCCAGGCCAAGGAATATTGATGAGGGGAGGGAGGATGATTCGTCTTGCATTGGAGCAGAATTGGCCAGGCCAGGGAGCATTGGTGAGGGAAGGGAGAAAGATTCGTATTGCATCCGAGCAGAATTGGCCAGGTCAGGGAAATTTGATTAGGCTAGAAAAAACAATTAGCCTTGCATCGGAGGGGGATTCACCAAGGGGAGAAATTTGGTATACTGGGAGGCAGAATTTGTGTCTTTGCAAGAGAATTGGCTTGGCAGAGAACAGAGAAGTTGATTGAGATTCCTTGAGAGAAACTCGAGTACTAGTTGGTTTGTCTTGGTTGATATGTGAACCCTATCAGGTTACAAAACAAAAAAAAAAAGGAGCTTAACACTTGCTTTTGCATAACGCTTGCTTTTCCTTACTATAAGTGAAGCAAATAGGAGGGTAACCGGCTATTAGGTAATCCTTTTCTCAGTTCGCTCCACTTTGTTCTCTTTTGCCTTCAGGGGTATGCCCGATTTCTACTAAGTAGCCTCTCATGATTTTCAATTTCGATTTCGGAGCGAGGGCTTCCTCTGAGTACCCACTTGCCATTACCAGTGGTGCCTAGAGAAGTTTAATTTATCTCTATGTCACTAAAGTCCCATGCCATTGGTCACTCTATTTGGTTGACCCGGGGTGCTTCTTCCTCCTGTGGCTGACTTATGGCTGCTAATTGCCTTGGTTGAAACAGAGTCGCTGGACCGGCTTTCTACTGCGGTGACTTTGGGTAGGGAGCTTTTTTGTAATATGGTTTTTTGGACTCAATTGCCGAAATCTGAATTGATTTCCGGCATTCAACCCATTTGTAGTTGTTCATTCCACAACGGGTGCATTGCTGGTTATCTTTTCGCGCTTGGATGACTTGCTCTTTGATGTCACCATGTGCAGTCTTCCACTCTGTATGTTCAACTTTTCCCTTATTATTCGTTGTCTCTTTGTTCATTCTCTGCTTCCTTTTTGGTGCTATATTTCGCCTTTTCTTCTGTGGTATACATCTTTCGTTACATCTCTAGTTTAGAAGCTTTTTCATATCTTTTTCTTTTTCCACTGGAGTCACCTTTGGATACTGTGGGATAGTCATGTCGCAGTGCGACTTGCTCTAAAAAAGTTTCCTCCCACCATGTAACTTCTCTTATTGCGGCCATCCAGTCGCTATCCCTAGTGTATTCCTCTGGGGATAATCGTCGTAGCGCTTCTCATAGAAGTCGTTGTTCGATCAGCTGGCACCACCCTATCCCACTCATATGGACATGCGTGTTCAAGATTTCCATTTCTAGGAGATAGTTGTTGATGTTGTTTTTATACTGGACTTTTTCCATTAGTGCCAGTGCCCTTTCTCCTTCATGGGTGAGTGGGAAACAGGTAACACATTGGCTTCTAAATGCTTACCAGTATTCGTAACCTTCTATATTAAGATGCCCCATTTCTCCAGTCATTTTTTTTCTATAAGTTATGGCAAATGCCGACACATTTTCTCCTTCCATTCTACCTAAGGCATACTTAATGCCTTCCTTATCTGTTTCCCACTGGTGTGGGTTTCTTTTGAAGTAGTACTTGCATTATAACAACCAGAGCTTAATATCTTGGTGCTTGAGGATTTTGAAGGTTGGGGGTGCATCCGCTTGCTTCTTCCCACTGTGGGCAATAGCGATCCCTATTGCTTTGGCTAGCATTGCCACTTGGGTGTCAGTGGGGTTGTTACGCTCAGGTCTCTACGACGGCCTACCGTTTCCACCATTTTTCCCCTCCATGTCCGTCATCTGAGTCATGGTCGCTGGGATCGGGGTAACGGGGGCACCCTGTAGGAAGATGGATCCTAAGGTTGTGACCGCACCAAAGACTCAAAGGAAGATAAAGATAAACGTAAACTTTAAAGTAAAGAATCAAACGGTAAAACTTAATATCGTTAAGCCTGAAAGCTTTACTCAATTCAAGTTCTTCTTGAGGATCGATGGTTTTCAGGGTAGGGTGTTCTTCGCTTATACGTAGTAGATATAGATATAAAGCCAAGTAACACCCCATCACTACCCTGACCTCTCACAATCATCCTGCTCAGCTCAGGATTATCCTAGACACCCTCTCCGGCAGAATAAACCTTCAGAGATGTCGGATAGCTCAGACATAGTTAAGCCCACGAACCGGAAGTGGTTTCTGCAATGTATCTCCAATACAACCGCATGAGAGAAAACCTCTTACAATCGTTGGCATCCCAGTGGCGAACTGTATTGTCAACGCCTGGACTATATGTCAGTCAGACTCACTGGCCCATCAGCAATATCGTCTTTTATGCAAGCTTCGTAGTTATCTGTTTCTACTATATACCCATGCTATATTTGATTGACTACTCAGCTCCCCCGGTGAGGTGTTATTATCGTGTTGGCTTCCACGGGCGCTACCTGGAGCCAATCCAATATTAACCACCTCTACCATGACTAGACTAATGCTTCTAGAGTCCAATCACTCCCCTCAGATATGGTACACTACATAGGGTTGGCACAGACGCACTATGGGGTCAGTTCCAGAAGCAATTCTGATTGTTCCTGAAACTCCCGATAGACCTTCTGGTGGACTCCCATACTACCAACGGGCTAGTACGTGGTTCCCTATATCCATCAGGTGTCTAATTGCACCAAAGTAGGCGACCTCCCTTTGGGCGGCCACCCACACCTTCCCTATATATCCTGCGAACAGCTTTCGGTCGGACGGACGGCCGCGACATATACGGTGTTGTGAGAGCTCCTTCAATCCTCAGATTTTCTATGGAGTTTCTCAACTACCTATGTGTTTGCCATGTGCGTACAGTCCTAAGATCGGGGCCCGAGGGGGGTGTTGGACACTCGGGTAGAGTTACCAACTGAACCCAACCCCTACTGTAGCCATACCAATGGTCCGGTATGCTTAAGATACCAGCGGCACCAGTAACATCTAATCCCGGACTACCCTGGGGATATTCCTATAAAGTCCCGGTATGGTTCCACCGATCAAGGTAGGGTAACAGGATCTCAAGGTAGGGTAACTAGGACCCGAGTGTAGGGTAACTTGATTTCTAAGGTAGGGTAACTTTACCCTGTCATTGCTAAAATCCTATTTGAAGTCCGCGTAACCACCCTTAAGGTGTCCGCGGAAACCCGTGTAACCTTCCTATTGTTTACTTGAGTCCCGTAGAGTAGCCCCTCCGAAAGGTTACCCTGTCTAACAAGGTCACTTTCGTGACTTGGGTTACCCTGTCTTACCCTAGGGCAAGCAACTGTTAAAGTTCGCTAGTAGACTTCCAGATACATATCCTGGTCTATTCTGTATACTTTGTATACTGGACTTTCCTTACTAAGGTTACCCTTTGGTATACCTACTGGGCGTGTAAGGTGGTCACTTGTAGCTACCTTTCTCAAGTGTCGTTACAGTCGGGGTCGTTCCCACCTGGGGGTTGTTTTGGTGGTCCTTGGTTACCACTATTATTTCCTGAATTTATCGGGTGTTCCTCAGGTCGCTTCCCTTTATCTTGTCAGCCTTGTACCTGCCTTTCCTGCATCCAATGTAGGACTCTATTCGGGGCTTCTGGTAATTGTAGAGCCGCTGGGACTGGTTGAACTGGTTGGGCAGGGACTGTACTTGTTGGTGTTGGTTGGAGGTTTCCCAGTAACCTCATCACCTGCCACATTTGGGTGGCATGTGTATTCACAAAGGATTTTTGCGCATCTGCTTGATCAGATACTACCTTTTGGAGTACCGCTATGTCATGCGCGTATTGAGCCTCGAGTTTTAATACTTCTTGCTCAAGTATTGAATCCCGTGTTGCCGAGGCTTCTGCCTGTTCTTCAATAGTAACATGAAGTTGTGAACTTACTGCCTCATGACGACTTTGTCGCTCATTTGCCGCCTTTATTTCATGAGCCATTCTGGCCAATTCTTCTTATCTGTTGAAGCTGGTGTTCTCAACCGCTATAATGAGTCCCTCAAATGCTGCGGTATTAACAGTGTCCTGCTGCTTTCCTTCTGTCACCTCCTTCCTCATATCCTCCATTTTTGATACCAGCCCTTGTACCGTCAGGTTAAGGTCCCCAATCTTTACCTGATTTGTAGTGATTCGTCCATCTAGGTGACGTGCAGCTTTTGTTGCTCTTTCCACCAGGCTGCGCAAATACGCACTTGTGTTTTCAGGTCTTGGTGAACCCTGCCTTCTTGAGGGGCCAGAGGCCGCTAGTTTGGCGCCAATTCCTCGTGGCGCTGGATGAGAAGATCGAGTTCTTCTTTGGGCGACGTCGGAACATATTGGGGCATCAGGGCTGGAGTGGATGGAGGCACCCGATGCTTCAGTGATACGTACCTTTGGGCTTGGAGGGTCTCCTCCTGAGGTATCCATAGGTTCCCCGCTGCCTGTAATAAGGGATATTAAGGTAAAGGATATTTTTCAGTATGTGTAGGGATAAAACTAATCTTTGCTCGTGCAAAATTAGGTTTTTTGGAGTGAGCCTTGGCAACGAGGAAAACTATCAGTATAGTGTTAGGGGTAGCCGGTAGTGTAACTATGATACCAAACTAAGCCTGTGTATACGTGCATGGAGATTTGTCTAAGAAGGCTCTTGGGTAACTATTTCTCGTGAGATGTAAGAGTGTGATAAAAAGATAATCGAGTAAGATAAAGGTTTTATAGAGTTTTAACTTTTTATATTGATAAGATCTCTTCTCCGGTGCTTGATGATTTCTTACAGCAAGGAAGGCACTTCGATATTTATATTCCGCGTCTGAGTGTTCGCGAGCTAACTAATAACTACTAACTAAAAAGTGCGAACAACCTCTAACCCTAACAACTGTTTGATTACCTACTTAGTATCATGAAAACATATACTATTCTTCTAACCGTGAGGGTTTGTCATTTCCTTCAATAATAGGCGTGCAGAGTTCTCACAGCCCCACAGGTGCTAGCGGTGTAACTTTCCTCACCAAACCATGTGAGAAGTGGCCAACTCCTTGGTCGTCAGACCATTCAATGCATATGAGTTCTTAGGCAGAATACGCATCAGGTTTCGGGATGACTTTTGCTCACAATTGCTCCTGTAGCTAATTGCCCGCAATGCCTCTCCCTTACTGACTGGTTCCGAGTGGAACCGTTGGTCTCCACTATGTGTACTGGTGTCTTAATCCCTCATAGAAGGATTTTACCCAAATATCCACTCTTTTGTTTCCCTCAGCTCTCTTAACTTTGAAGGCCTATAACTTTATGTGACGTCTACCAATTTGCCCCTAACGACTTGCATAATTTTCTCTAGGTTCTCTTCTCATATATACTACGTAGAGCATCCGGTCGGACAGACAGCCGCGATGTATATGCTGTCATTGTGAGTGGTCCCTGGAGGTGATTTCTGAAGAGCGAGTGCAACTACCACTGGTGCGGTAGCGAACGTACTCTCCCAGCCCTGAGGCCACAGGGCTATGATGGCTATATTTTTGAGGTCTGTGCACAGGGGTCTGTGCGCTTTGGAGATCAATGTGCTGGATTCCAGTATTGTATACATGGGCTTCCAATGTGCTTAACACTCATACATTATCGCTTTCTTAACCACCACCCTAAATATTTCCTCCAACACTCTCACACTTACTCCTCTTCCTTCTCTCCTTATTAACTTCTTTATCAAACCCCATCTCACATTTCCAAAACTCATTCTATTTTTCACATGGCTTATCCACCCACTATTATTTTGCCACCACATCCCCAATACCCTTAACTCTTCTCTCCATTCCACCTCTTCTCCCAGCCACTTAATACTCTTCCCTTCCCTTTCACCACCTTTATCCAGCCATATTCCTTCTATTTTCAATGTTTGCACATCAATATTCCATTTTTCCAATTCCCTCTTCAAACTAACTTCCATCTTTTTCACCCTCTCTCCTATTCTACCTTCATCAATTCCAACTACCATAAAATCCACATTATCCACGCATGCCACACAACTCACTCCTTCTACTTTTTCCTTCCTTACTTCTTCTAAGACACCTCCTAAGAAAACATAAACAGCTTCAGACTTAATGCCGATCCCTGAATTGTTCCCCCTTTTAGCTTCGTCCATTCTCTCCCCTCTTTTTCCTATCCTCACCTTTCTCTTCCTTTCTCTCAAAAACAACATAATCTACTTTCTCAAATATTCATCCACTCCTAACCCTCTCAATCTCTCTTCCATCTTCCAAACTCCCACGTTCTCATATCCCGCTTTTACATCCTTGTACAGTTACAATCCTAACTCCCCTTCCCACTCCCAATCTATCATTAAACCTCCCAGCACTTCCAAACTACTTCTCTCCTTCCTTCCTCCCCATTGTTCTTCTCCTACTAATCCTTCTTCTTCCCATACTCCCAACCTTTCCACCACTACTATAAAGACTTTTCAAACTGAAGTGTACCCCACAGCTATTATATATAGAAATGAATTGCTAATCTATAACTACCAGTAGCGTATAAGCGCCATTGAATTCATGCAAGAGCATGTGATTAGCAAAAGCCTTGACAAACTAAAGAAAGGTCTGAAGAATATAAGTCTCGAGTTCAAAGGCGATATCCAATCATTGGGGGCAAAAAGCAATAGTTGGATGCGCTGGCCCCTGGAGGCAGTTTTTATCATATTTGAATGGGTATATTGCAGAGTAATTCTTTCTTCTTTTTCTTTTCATTGACGTTTTCGTAGTTCGTCACCAAATACCTTCTATGGGACATCGAAGTCCAACACGAGTTTTGAAAACAAGATGGAGAACAATTTCAAGAAGTTTGAAAAAAGGTTGGAGTACCAAGTTAAGGCACTGACAAAACAATTAAAATACGAGATCTGCGGTGGGAGATGGTGGTGATCACTCCACTAGGAAGTCATACCTCCGGACGTGGCTGGAACAAAAAAAAGGATGTAGACCATCTGAGGGGACAACAAACGGGAGGGGACAACAAACGCCAAGCAGATGCAGGCTGAAAAGAGTAACTTTCCCTTGGTAGATAGTGAACCCAGCTACCAAGTCTTAGAAATAAATAGTAACGTACTGTAGTTCAGATAATTTAGAGCTGGTAACGTGAATAAAAAAGGGAAGACGAGAACATCAACAAAGCTGTCAATATATCAAATCAAACCATAGTTTTTGGAGTACAAATACATCTCTCAAAATTATGACAAATATCTCACGAGTACTCCAATGTCAGTATGCGATGGAAATGTTGGAGGAGAGAGTAGCAAAAGATAAAACCGAAGTAGCAATTATGACCAATATTTCTCCATCCTCCTTCCGCCACTATCTACTCGGTTGGAAAACCAGAGAGGAAGAAAATGAAAGCCGCCAGAAGGTTATACCTAAGAAGGATACTCTCGTAATAGAGAGATACTATGAGCTAGGAAAATATGAGTTTCCGCCACGAGTGGTGGATGTTAAAAAATGGGTTTATACTAGTAGTACTAGTAAAAAGATTGAGTATATCCGTTCTGCCAGTGGAAATAATTCACAATTTCTCAATGACTTCTTTGATATGGTAAGTAGATTGATCAACCAAGATAGATTCTACAAAGTTGAAACTAATATTAGACTCTAGTATGAGAGAACAGTCAATAAATATAACATTAAGCCATGGAATACCTATAATTTTGATGAGATTGGGTTTGTTATAAGCCATGCAAGGTCCGAGAAGGTGGTTGAGATTGTACATACTCCTAGAATTGATGGAAAGTTGTTTCGTGATCAAGGTACGTTTTTTCTAATCAATCTTCAACTTGGATATCATTCTAATAGTTATACAATAATAGAAATAAATCGGGAAATGGAAACAGTGGTCGTGGGTATATGCGATGATGGTACCACGGTAGATCCTATGATCATATATATGACTGAAAGGTTCTTATATGAGTGGTTTGAGGATATCAAAAATGTGCCCGAAGGCTTCCTATTTGGGTGATTACCAAATGGATGGACTGATGAGCAAATGGCTCTACGCTATTTGTAACGCAATTTTGGCCTAAGTAGGTTCAGTGCTACAAAGGCTCAAGACGAGTTCCAGCTATTGATTTTTGATGGCCACAGTTCCCATGTTAATATGCAGTTTCTCAACTACTGTATTAGCTATCGAATTATTCCTCTATGTCTTACTCTTCATACAACTCATCATTTACAACCTCTTGATGTTTCTCTGTTTAGTTCATATCAATTAATACTATAGCGAAGAACTTCAAAAGCGCTTCCAAAAACGACAACGAGGAATTGCGAAAGGAAATTTTTATTCTGTCTTAGAAGTGGCTAGAGAATCAGCATATGCAAATGCCTATATTAACTCTGGCTTCTTATACACGGGATTGATACCTTGTGATCGATCAATAGTCTTATGCACTCTGCCATCAGAAGTGCATGAAACACACTAGCAAACAGTTGAACATAATTGTATACTCTTTTCTCTTTTAGTTAACTTCTTTCTTCTCTAATGACTAAATAAACTAATATTTCAGTACACATAGTTTGTATCCCAAACTTTACGGAAACCGAACAAGCTCTCAACATTCCACTTTTCGTTCCTAGTAGTATAAATACACAACAACCTTCCCACCATTCCTTCTCCCTCCTAGCACCTTCCTCCTCATCTGCCAATTTGCCTGACTCTGCTTTTCATTCCACTCAGCTTGTGTGCTCAGAATCAGAGATTTCAAACATTGATTCATATGAAGCCCATGAGTTATATAGACTTCGTACACCAAAAAAAGCAAAAGATTTTCATGATTTAAGAAATATTTTATTAAGTGCACTTCCAACTACTAATCCAGGTTCCTGGCACCGGCATCAGATAGCAGAGAAGATTTGTCGTACCAGTAAATAGGCTTTATGGTAGCTAGAGATTGAATGGAAGAATAAAGCAGATCTGATACAAGAGCTTTATGAGCTATGGGAAAAGAATTCCAAACCCTTCACTCGAACAAAAATTCCCCTTCCTGGAATAGTATTTACTGATAAATCTGAAATTCAGGATCTTTTTTCCAAAACGAATAGACAATCAAGAAGCCTTAAAAAAAGCTGCTAAGAAACAAGTAGAGAAACGAATTAGCCAGCTGGAGAAATCAATTGAAATCACCATACAGAAAAAACACAGAGCAGAATATCTCAAAGCACAAAGTCAACTCCCTAAAGACTATCGAACATCTGCTCAGCATACCGAAATGGAAAACCAACTCCAGAAAAGGCTCACAGTATTATTGGCTGAATTGAGGAGCTCCCCAGAGCCAGGCTCAGATCTGAACTCACCAGAACCGGAAGACCTCGATGCTACTCCAGAACCTGTATTCTAGATTTACCTTCTTTTTTCCTTTTCTTCTTCATATTTTACTCCTTTCTGGCTCTTTAGATCTTATTCAACTCTTGGTTTACTTTGCATGTTCTATCAATTTCATTTGTTCACACAGGGTTATGGCTAAATAAGTTTTTCTGTCACGCTGCCAAGCACGTCACAGGAAACCTGCTTTATACGGCAGGCTCCCACTTGGCGTTCGTTGTCCCCCCTCGTTCGTTCTCCCCTCAGGCGGTCTAACTAAACTATTATCATTCCTCAGGGATTTTTTTTCACCCTGAGCGCAATTTCCCACAACTCACTTTCCTACTTTTAGCTGTGAACCGTGAATCATCATCACTATACTTTTGCTGGTAGTTAACTTACTGTAGGGCTCGTCATTTGGCTATTTGTTGACACCAAGCGGTTCAGCCGCGACTGATACGTCACAAGCTCCTACTCCTCCAGCCCTCCCAGTTCACCACCACCCCCTCCTTCTTCTCCCCTCACAAACATCCATTTTTTTCCGTCAAACGCGTGAAAAAGCTGAGAGCAAAAATGACTTCAATTATACGCGCAGCATCTAACGCCATTCCCTCTAAATTAAGGCCTGTACTTCTCGTGTTCTTCAACCTCGCGCTCGCTGCCGGCCTTAGCTACCTCGCCAATCCATGGATCGGCCACGATATTATGGCCGTTGAACGGCCGATGACCACTTTAAACGATTATCTAGGAGTGGTCGGATGGCGTATCGCAGAGGTCCTGGGTTACTGGATAGGTGGATGGGATGGTATGGCCATTCGGCTTCGTCACAAGGTTGCGATAGTCTACTGACAATGCTCCTTTTTTCCCCCTCTAGCCTCACAGGCCGCCTGTCTGGTTACACTCACTCTTTCGCCTGCACTTCATTATCTGCATACCTACCAGCCAAGCCACTCGCCGCTCCTTCCAACCCTTGCCGTGACCACCGCGATAGACCTGTTGTCAATCTACCTTCCCCTTCGTTTCCTTCGTGCTTCGCCTAAGAACTCCACCACAACACAGGTCAAGCAAGATTCCAAGATCGATGCAACCCGTTTCTTGACAACCCTCCTTTCGTCCAGTATCTATCAGTTGGTCCTTTACTCGGCGGGCAAAATATTCCTCACCTCCTGGCTTTTGGAATCTGGCTGGGATTTAGAGTCAGTGGTGCGCGTACATGATGCCCCGGAAGCGGTACTTCTGGCTCGTGCGATGATGATGATGCCTGTTGGTTGGGCTGCCAGTGAGATTATCTTCTACTCTCCAACTGGGTCCACAGACTCTACCATCCCAACCGATCCCGCTCCCGAGGAGATCAAGCAGGATTATACTGGTGTCTGGGGATTCTTCCTTCGTGTGTGGATGAGCAGATTGAGCCCTCGCTCACGCAAGATAATCAAGAGGACTCTGTTGATTACTAGCTACCAGGGAATCAGCTCTGTCGTGCGTCTTGCTGGAACAGTCAAAGGTGGTGATTTGAGGGGTGCTACTGGTGTTAGCGGAGTCTGGGCAGTCGCTACAATGATAGTTGGAGCAGTTCTCTGCTGGGTCGGGAGGGTTTAAACACCAGTGTTCGATGAACGGGGCAGGCTGGGGGAGTGGAATATGGAAGAATGGTAGGATGGGGATGGAGGCAGGTAAGCCAGTAGAAAGGCGGAGGACGGTGTTGGATTCAACTTTGGGATCTTGGGTCATTAACAGTCCCTTTTTTATAGTTTGCATTTATTTGTTGATTCTGTTTTCCTTCCTGTCAAGATCGTGTCTCGAGTGGACTATGTGGTTGCTGGTTTGATGTTGAACTACTGTGCCGCTAGTTAAGACAACAAAAACCTTGTGAGGCGATGGTCGATTTCTGAGTAAAAGGCAAATTGGCTAATAAGTCCCTACCAAGCCTCGATCCTACCCTTGTCACTTTCCCCTGGAGTCGGAGGGTCTGGTATTGATTCCTTTCCTTCGGGTAAGTTTGAATGCCTAACTTACAGGCAGTAAGGTGATAACCTGTGACAAAGTACAAGTGAATCTCATTGAAAATGAACAATTTCTATAGATATAAATGAACACTGCCTAGGAATCGACGACTATCCCTCTATGGCTCACATATTGGTGCATGTTGTCCTAGATCACAGCATATGAGGAATTGGCAGCCGCCAAAAGGGTGAGTGACGGTACCACGCACCGGTAGTGCTCGTGGCGTTAATAACCAGATAAGCAAAGTCAGATATGATATGGTATCGGGAAGCAAGAGCTCGACGATACTATCTTTGTCAGAAGTTGATGGGAAACGAGGGGGTGTGTCCATGGAGGATTAGATAGTGTGGCTTAACGTCACAGAAGATTACTCGGCTTTTCCATATGAATGTAAATTGAGGGTCATCTGGTCAAGGCTATAGCACTGTATAAATCGACACACCGAGGGACCTTTGCTCACTCTCTTGTCTCTCTTTTACTTTTCTTCTGTTCTCTAGTTTACAAAATACAATATTTCATAAGATACAAAGGTTTATTAGCTCAGCGAGTAGGGTATTAGTGCCGGATTAATAAAGTAGTTGATGCTTCGGCCTTTGAATGCTTTTCTTACCAACCTGAATCACACCGCGATCCTATGCAAACCAAAGGTTCCTCACCCGCAAACCGAACTCTCCAAGGCATTAATAAGTTACGGTACTTCTTCCGTCTCGGCGCGTCAACTCTGGAAGTATTATAACACGATCAAAGCCGAAGTTACGTGACAAACCACGTGAACACTACTGTTACTTCAAGTAGTCTGCCTTTCTGTCCTCTGCCTCTCTCCCCTCTCTCCCCCGCCTCTCTCTCCCTCTCTCTCTCCTTCATCGTCTCTCTTCCCCCCCCTCCACTCGCTTTCTCTTACGGCTCATTCCGACAAAACTCCTTCGTCAGCAGTTGCGGCACGTCATAGATAAGGTATGTCTATCCCAGTTTGTTCTCCCTTCTTTCTTTCTTCCTCGTACCCTTCTCTCCCACTATCCCTTCTTCTCGTTATTCCCTAAACGAAACCGCCCCAGCATTCAACCACACCAACAAAACGACACCAAAGCTCTGGAAATAAATCAAGCTCTAACTTACCGTCGTCTAGCTGCCCCCACTAGCACAACCACCACCATCACCACCACCACCACCCCCGCCCCTCCCCGCTCAACGGGTTAAAAAGGCCATCAAACTAGAAATTCAAAATGGGTCTCTCTTACAACGTCTACCTCAACTCTAACCGTATTTACGGATGCAAAACCTGCAAAACTCACTTGGCTAATCATGAAGACATCCTGTCCCGCGTACACGCCCCGCCCCATCTTCTCCTCTGTTTCCCTGAGCGACTAGTGGCTCTGGTGGCTAGCTTGTTAACATGGGGTGGGCATAACTTTCTAGAACTTCCGTGGCCAACATGGAAAAGCCTACCTCTTCAATACTGTCGTCAACATTAGCGAAGCTGAACCCGTTGAGCGCAACATGACTACCGGCCGTCACGTCGTTCGCGACATCTCGTGTCGCCAGTGCAATGAAATTGTCGGCTGGAAGTATGATAAAGCCTATGAGGCGTCGGAGGGTTACAAGGAGGGAAAGTTCATCCTTGAGGCCGAGTTGTTAGTTAATGTTCGTTAAAGTTTAAGTTTTATAAGTCTACGGTTTTTCGGATGCGAATGGAAATGGATTAGGGCTATGGGTATGGCGTTTTGATTCTTTTCTTTTTTTACGACTCTTTTTTTCCTCTTGTTTTTTCCACTTGCGTCTTGGGTTTGCAGCCAATTTTCCTTTCTCTTTTCTCCTCCTTCTCCCGCGAGCGAGAGGGTTGCTTTATAGCCGCTCCTGTGTCTGATTTCGCAGCTTGCTATTTTTGTTTTTACTCATGATGATTGGAGTTCATTCCGGCTGGTATCTTTGTTTTTGCCTATTTATAGTATTTCTATGGGTTTTCCTTCCACCTTTTTATATTCGCTATTAAATTCCCTCTTCTCCCGATCCTTTGTCTTCTTCCACCTCCCCTCCCTTCCAACTCCTACGTATAACGGGTGGATAGGAGGTGTGGGGGTAAATCAAGGCTCTGGTCGTTCGGCCTGAATATTTTTTTTTCATTTTCCCTTCTTCGTTCTCCGCTTTTCAAAAACCCTTCAACCACCCTTCCCCTGTTGATATATGGCAACCTATACATTACAATGGGAGTCGTCGATTTTGGAAAGAAAAAGGAAAAAAAGAGCCAAAACAGAAGGAAAGAAAGAATTTGGTAGTGGTATTGACGATGCACTACGATGCTCCATCAAAACGAATCGGGCCCTTGCACTGTTACGCTCAGCGGGGAAAGGGTTTGTTCTGTTTTGATGCGGGGTAGGTGTGATGGGTACGATATGATACACCGATAACAGAAGCGGTGGGAGGTGGGGTTACTTGCTTGCTTATCTATCGTATCCATCGTATCAATCCATCATTTCCAACTCGCTCCTCGCCCCAACAGGGGTTTGTTTTGTTTTGCTTTTAGCTTCACTTTATCGATACTGCTGTGTGCTACTATACAGCCTAGGTCCTCGGACTCACTTCCTCCTGTGTACTTTGCAGTGCAGGTGATAGTATGTGTTTCGCGTAGCACGCGGGGGCTAAGTTTTTGAAAGCTAGTTGGATAAGATGGTGAGGAATCGAGCGGAGGAGGTGGAAATCGAGTGATCTATTGTGAACGAAAAGTATACTGAGGTTGGTGGGATTAGAATGCTTAGGGAGGGAAGAGGGGTTGTGGTGTATTTTACTTACTGTGCGTGTTTTATTTTATTTGGTGGGCTTGGGTTGGTGCCAACTATATACATGCTCGGAACAATGACTTAGTGGGTGTGTTTGGCGATTAGCCCGTGGATGGGCACCTGGGTGGCTGCGGACTGTCATAGTGTCCATACCGCATTGCTAGGAAGGGGGAGATAGTACGAGTAGTGAGGCTTATTTTCTTGTTTGGGGGTTCGGATGGCACCGTGCTGTGCCTAATTTGACTTACCTTGCCTTTTTCTGCTAGCTAGCTAGCTAGCTACCCAGCACACAAATAAGCATCGAAAGCGCAGTCCAAAAATTGTGTCGCAAATACTGGAGTAATTGGGAATGGCGCTGGGACGTCCAGAACCCCCCCCCCTCCCCCTCTGGATTAAAGAGGAGAAATCACAGCGAAAAATGTTCCCTTCTAGCCCTCAGTTTGGATGAATGTGAAGAAAAATACAATAGACCTTATTGTGAGGGGGAGACGATCCCAACGTCTTAGCTGGGTTCCCAATGATTCCGGTTTTTGAAGTGGTCTTGGAGATATCGGTACGCAAGATTACCGGAGTGTGTGCGGGCGACGTGGGCTAAGATGTTAATCGCGGCAAACTTTTCCTCCTTTCTTCACCCTTCTACTACCTATAGCGTGGTGCCAGCACATATAGGGTGCGGCAGTGATCTGCCTTTGAGGGTGGACTTCAGAAATGATGGATCGAGCGAATGAGAGAGAGAGAGAGGGTTCACTGGGGTCGCTCGAGTTTTGGAGAAATTAACATGGGCAGGACTTACTCTTCTATACTTCTATAGTTGTGATGAATAAGTTCTCGTATTGGTACGGTGTCCAGGGTGTGATTGACGGTTGGGGTGTGAAAGCACGAACGACGATAATAGACTGGTTGTGTAATTGGGGAAACAAGGGGATGGGCAAGATGAGGAAGTGAGGGAGTAGTAGTGCCATGCATTTATTGCTTTTTAA
The DNA here is from genome assembly GCA_003521225.1 of Tuber microsphaerosporum. Taxonomy (NCBI): domain Eukaryota; kingdom Fungi; phylum Ascomycota; class Pezizomycetes; order Pezizales; family Tuberaceae; genus Tuber; species Tuber microsphaerosporum. Next base: position 10,263 of record QOVD01000511.1, on the reverse strand, counting down.
TTAAATACAGTACAAGGAGAAGCTGGGTGATATATGTAAAGTAGGGAGGGAGGGAGGGATTTTTATGGGGGAGTAAAAAGGCGAACAGCCAAGAACATGTGGTGTGATATGAGCGAGGAAGGGGAGGAGAGTATGGGGCGGGGAAAGGAACTAGTCGAATAGAAAGGAAGAACAAGTGGGTAAGCATACCGAGTGATATCAATATGATACTACAACGCTTCCTCTTGCTGCATACCGTGAGAACATAGACGGCTGAAATGGAATTGGAATGAGAAGGGAAGCAAGAGACATGGGAAGAGAAAGCGAAAGGAATTAGAGTCAAGAATTGAACACATGATATTTCCGAGATAATTTCCATAGACCTCATTGAAACCGCATCCGATATAAAACCCCAGTAGAACAAATTTCCGTGATAAGTAGCATCTCTGTGACGCGGCAATAGCCGGCGGGCTTCTTAGATTCCCTCGGGATAGGTGGTATATCTTGCTTTAAGTGTGGAAGGTGCGACGGGTTCCTGCTTTCACAACTCCTGTGTTATGAGCCTACCAGATTGTGAGGCATGGCCACCTGGTGGCTTCCCATCAGCAGAATTGCCGGTAAAGTCTGAATTAGTATAGCCAACCAGGATGGCAGGGTCGTAGGGAAAGGGAAACTGAAAATCCTTTGTGCTAGTTGGATAGCGTAAAACTAGTTTTGATACCGTGGGGTGAGCTGTGTGAGGAAAAGATGTGTAATGGTTGAGAGCAGTAAGGGTGAAAGCAATACCTAGCTTTATTGATACCTAGTGTGCACGAGTGGTCCTATAGTTGGCCTGTATTTCGTAAGAGTATGATGTCCAAGACTACCCATGTTCCTTGATTTCATTTAGTTTGATATTTGAATAAGGTTAGGTTGAGAGAGTGTGACAATCTTTTATCTTAAAGCGTTATTAGAGGATACCGGTAGGTTTTCCAGACGAAGAGTAATGGCCAAGCTCCAGGGCTAGGTACTATCTCGCCTCCCCGGAATCAGTCATTCGGCAGTATGCTTGATACTTGACTCTTGGCTCAATGATATTATACCCTCTTAAGGGTAATGGTGATTGTAGAAGACTAAGATGTCGTGGATATAGAAGATGATAGCATTCTCATGGTTAGTATAACGCTCTATTTTGTTGACGATTTTCGGGGGGTGGCCCTCGCTCAAAAGATAGCCCGAGCAACACTCTGAGGCTGACTTGATAATATTTTCGATCTATGTTTCTGGCATGGTCAAAGAGCCAGTGAGCACCGTATGTCCTAAGAGTAGCATTGGTACTATGCCCATTAAGAGCTAATGTGTCGGCACTTTAGCACTAGGCGATTACCGGCAAGTACTCGAGTACATATGGCCAATTATTCCAAGCCATCGCATACAAAGCCTCTCCATCAGTCGTTAACCTTTTCCGATATCGGTACCATTCCCCCCACTCCCGGTGTCAGACTCGGTGGATTAATAATCGCGAAGTTTACGCGAATACCAGCACCGAATTTTCTCCTGCAATTGATAGTGGCGTCAAACCCATTTATCCAAAAGGAGCAATCATAATTTTTGAGAAATTGCGGTCATACCGGGTCACTCGATAGTCAACCCACATCCGTCGTAACTCCTTGACCGCCTTCTAGATGCGATTCTGTGCCTGACAAATGCGGTGTGCCCTGGAATTTGAAACGCACCTGGTACCACACACATCGGTAAATTGGCGAATAGCGGTGCCTTTGTGCTCCCGGGGCCTCCGCTGCAATAATAGATTATCACAAAAGTCTGCCTAGGCGTATTCTGGGTTTTCCCCAACCGGAGGCTCTAAGGTGCTGGGTGAAGGGCCAAAGATCCCCCACTAGGGAGCGGGGCTGTTGAGAAGCTCGATACTTTAGGGCAACGCTACTACTCTCCGAGCGCCCTGGCAAGAGAGCAAGGAGCGCCTAACCGTGTCGTACGCGGATGCACCGGTATTCTTCGCCTTGATGTGTACTTAAAATATGTACTCGAGTACTAAGTACTGCTGCGCAAGTAGGATGGTGCGTTGTGCTTGTACCTGTACCATCTGGGATTAAATTCTGGTTGTCAACGATGCGCCCAGACCACTGTCAAGAAATAAAATTTTACAATCCTCCCAGTTTAACGGGATCATCCGCTGAACTCTTCTGGACATGCTATGTCTCAGACCAACTGAACGAGAGAAGCTTTTTGCAGATTAGGAATGGTCCGGCGTAAACTCCTGTATCAGGACGACGCCGCCCGTTACTGAGCTCGGCGAGGTGACCAGGGGACCCCTCAGCGTGCCGTGGGGTGAGTTTGCTTGTCGACGACTGGTGCGACCACAGAAGACAGAGAGGACCAAGGGAGAGACATCCTGGCCCAACAGCCAACGGTATGTAGGGTGGCTTTGAGTTGTGTAACCAGCGCACTTAACTCACATAACGTTGGGAGTGAAGTGATGATGGATTATAGGTTTTAGAGATGGTGCTGGCCCGCAATTAGAAGGAGAGCAATGAAGAAGGAGTGTTGCGTGAGTTGGAAGGAGAGAAAAGAGGGGAAGAGGGAAAAGCAAACATGGGCAAAGTGAGGCTTTTGTTTTGGAATGGGATGAGAGATGGGAAACCATGCTCCAAGTACTGTACTGGTACTCGAGTATAGCCAAGTCCGTAGAGCTCTCATACCCTTTCCTATACAAGTACCGCAAGAACAATACCTATTGACAGGAGAAGAGCAGCAGGAGCCACTTAGATAACTGTTTTCGGATACGCCTCGAGGGGCATCGTAAACTTTTATCGAAATTTGTTTTGCTAGATAATAAGAAAGAGAGGTTTGAGAAGCGTTCTCAATGGCAGTACTGAAAGGGTATTGGAGCTTTGCAGGAGCAGCTGTATTAGTACAATTCCTTTTTTCTGGTCATTGAACTACTCGGTGCCTCCAAGCACAGTCCTTCACTCTGCACGACAGCTGTATAATTTCTACTCGTAAATGCCCTGCCGTATTAGGCAGCCTACTGCTCGAGCGGTACCGGCACGTACCGGCACTCGAGTATTGTGCCGTCAGGATCGGGGGTGCAAGCAGAGCCCAATTGCCATTGCACCTTATTTGAGCACCGGTACTCAGTCTGCCCTTTGCTTCTTCTATCCTGGGGAACGACTCGAGTGGGATGGCATCAGTCCTGCGGGTGTGAAGAAAGCCGTTGACGCCTTCTCCGAGTTTTGTGTGGTTGGGTTGATTTTTTTTCTGCTCACCAGGGGGGTGCCATCCTTATCGATTTTGAAAAGGTTGTCAGTGCTGAGGCTTCTCAAAGACTTTTTCTTTTTCTAAAACGCAATTTCCCACACTCCTTCTTTTGGCTATGAACTTTACCTCTCTTAGTTAGAGAACCGGTCTGAACCCCTGCCGTGGAGTCAAGAAAACAAAAACAGAGAAAGCTGAAGAACTGACGAACTGACGACCTTTGAAAACCGACAATCAAACGTGTGTTGAGCCTTTTTTTCCTCAGCAGCGTCGGAATTCTTGTTCCTAATATTTATCCTAGCGGGCTCGAACATAATAGCATTGGCCCCCCAGTCCACAATCCCATTATTACCATAAGAGAAAGTAGCAAAGGGGAGGGAGAAAAAACAAACAAAAAAAAAACTCCCTTTCGCAAACCAAACCAGAATCAGTGGGGTAATCCTTTAAGCCCTTTCCTTCCTCCCACTTGGATTTGTTTTATGGTGCTGAACTTTTTCTTGGGGAGCCTCAATTATCCTCGCACTTTACTTGCCCGGTATTCAATTGCCCACAAATTCTTCCTGTTGCTTCTAACTGTTGTATGAGTAATACAATCCAGGCGTTGTACCAATTTTACTCCCGGAGAGCTTTCTCAATCGAGACGTGCTAATTGAGTTCTTCTCCACAAGCACCTTACAGTATCTTGAGGTCTCTTATCCTAATGGAGCAAGGTGGAAAAAAGAAAGGAAAGGAAAGGAAGAAGAAAAAGAAAAAGAAAAAAGGAAATGCCAAGCGGGGTCAACACCTCGGCCTTTGTTGTATTTTCAAAAGGAAAACCTCTAGTCATCATTCTCTGAAATGGGCATCACTGCGGCGAGAATTGCAGCAGATCTGATTCAGGGGTGAACTTACAGCAGAACGGTCGACACTTGTGCCCAGGCACGAGAGGGGACGAGGCAGCGTATAGCCTAGCTTTTTCTCCTCTGTGGGTTCGGACGGGGAACAGGTTTTTCGCGCGGTGAGGAAGTCTAGGAGGTGCCGAGCAGTTTTGAATGGAGACCTCTAAATCGCTTTTAGCAGCGATTGATCGGTATATCACAAACGACCATATCAATTGTTGCTTTCCATATTCCCCCACCAACATTTCTTGTTTGGTGTTCGGGGGGGAAGATTTATTGAGAAGGGGATATTAATAATAACTTGATAATGTGGAGGATGTAGTCGAGCGAGCACAAAACCTCGCGCAGCGTCCCCGTTTTTTACCACACATACCGACACTCGTACAGAATTCCTACCGACAAGCAAGACATTTCAAGATTTCAAGCCTGGCTGCAGCTGCACCACCGACGCGCATACAGAAAGCAGGAACAGAAAACCCGCATACGTCTTGGTCAAACTGAGCATGCCTGCAACTTTACATTTTCTTCACCACCCTTCACCATTTGCTCAAAAATAGAAAGACTCAATTTCTTGAACCTGAAAGATCTGCGGAGCCTGGAAAGCCCTGTCCTCATTTGTGGCGGAATACCATATTTCTCCACCGTACTCGAGTATATGCCTCCGCGGCAACCATTCTGTCATATTTCATCGGTTTCAGTGCAACAATCACCTTTTACGCAACTAGTTGCTTCAGTACGCAATACCTTTCATTATCGGAAGGGGAAATGAACCGAGATATAAATATAGAAGAAAAAGAATACCCCCTTCGGAATCGGCTGTCGCAGAATCTCTTAGGCCCATCTTATCAACTTTCATCCGTTTTGCGATAGGGTTTTGGACAGCCTTAATCCAGTTCTTTGGAATCACCAACAACTATATATTTTGTACGTTATAATTTAATTCGTTACCCGCTATTTTGTAGTATCCTAAAGATGGCCATCCAATATTGGGGCTTGGGCGACTGATCGCAGGAAGGACAGAATCACACGAATTAAAATCTTGATTACCCACGGCGACGCTTTCTAGAACATCTATCCCGCATATCGCCCATAGGAGAACCTTAACGCCCAGGCGCCTTCCTTTGAGATTGTGAGGTTTTTGGTGCGCCAGAAGTGTCCTGAAAAGTTCTTAATCTAGAGTTGGGAGTTAACTTATTCCCATTGGTGTTTTACGCTTATCAATTTAAGCACATCCGCAGCTGCAGCTGCAGGAGAGAAAGGTTGGGACCAAGGCGAGTACGGTATTCCCTTTAAGTCATAGGGTGGCGGTTTCATCCCATTGGTCTTTTTGTGACCGCCCTACTTGATACTGTATTGTTCGTGCTACGGCATGTGCTACGACATACTAGAAGCAGCGCAAAAGTTATAACGAGAAAGGAAGCATCAAAGTGTGTTGCATTGCTGTCCCTCACTTGCCCTGGGAGGCAGTTAGGCTGCTTTAGGGATTAAGACAAAGGTTTGGTGGCTGGTAACTTCGCATATCACGGGGGCTCTGAAGGTCCCT